>QKWP01001124.1:23552-40443 GCA_003550325.1 Gigaspora rosea
AAAAAAAAAAAAAAAAAAAAAAAAAAAAAAAAAAAAAACCAGTCGGCTTTAATTGGCTATACTAATATCGCATGACTTTCTGACAAAAGTAAACAAGATCACGTAATTGGAGGTTTAAAGCCAATGGCACCATATGTTAAAAGTACAGTCAGAACTCCATAAATGCAACCTCCATAAATGCAATACCTCTCTAAATGCATGTTTTTTTCATTTCCGTAAAATGTTATTTGATAAATACATGTTTTATATTCTGTAAATGCATGTTCTCTTGAATAATATTTTATATCACACTAACCTCCCTAAATACACGTAGCCAATCAAATTTTAGTATTTAAGATAGGTTATGCAGTTTTTGGTAGAAGTTGCACAAACTTGATGATCTAATTTTTAAAGCTGCAATTTAATTGGCTTTCTCTAAATGCAAATCTCCCTAAATGCATGTTGTAGGCTTGTCTTTATGAGTTGCATTTATGGAGGGTTGACTGTACTAAACTTACAAAAAATTTAAAATAGGATCTTTGCCTATAATATGATTTTCAAAGCAAAGACTCAAATAAACTTCACTTTTATCTACTTTGTTAAAACTTGCAAATTAGCAATTTTAGAATTAAAGAATTAATGATTTTGTAACTGTAACTAAGATCAGGTATAATGTGATTATCAAACCAATTTTTTATAAAAATAAAACCATGCAATTAAGGTTAGGGTTATATGAGACTAGGGTTAGAGAAAACTATAGTTTTATTAATATTTAGCTATAAGTTTTTTTTTTGTTAGAACCCGAAAGGTAGTTTCTTATATGAAATTTTAAATTAAAAACTTTTGACAAAATGAACGATTGTTTTGACTAGTGTTCTGCATGGATAGAATTGGGTGGATATTTTTAAAGATCCAGATCCAATCCAAAAACTAGATCGAATCCAAGTTCAAATTCGAATCTGAACAAGAAAAATCTGAATCTGAATCTGATAATAAATAATGCTTTTTCTTAAATATGCACATATTTGCATAATAGCTTTGATATTTTTTAATTATTTTTTAATTATAATGATTTCTTTTTTAATTATTATGATATTTTAATCATTATAATATTTTTTTAATCATTACAAAATTATTATGGTAATTTTTTAATTATTATTTTCAAATTGTTAATTCGTAATCTGTCTAAGAATCAGTGAAAAAATATAGTAAATAGAGGAGATATGTTTACTATATATTTTTGCCTTTTTTGGAATCTGGAGTTTCCCAAAGAACAAAAAGATTTTCTAGTAAACATCTCTTTTGCATTAAGTAAAAAGTTGTAGAGTCGATAGCTAAGTGGGAACTCTTTCAAACGATCATCTGGTCCAAATTTTTTATGGAAGAAAAACAAAAAGTTTTTTGTTGAAGTGTTGTAAATACTTCATATATAGTAAGATAACACAAGAATATAGTTTTATAAAGGTCAACTACACTCCTCAGGACTTCTTTATATATTCAGCATGCAAGCCAAAAGCGTCTTTCTACAAGATAACTAGCAGGAGGTGGCACTCTTGTACAAGAAATTTTGGTGGAGATATAAATATAGTGTCTTCATCAACAAAGTAACTTGTAGTAAAACAGTAGGGAACAACAAAAAAATAGGTTTATCTTTCTTTACTTTCCTTCAAGTTTGTTTCAAATGATGTCTTTCACCCCTTTGGATTTTTCGAAATTTTTGCCAAAAAGTAGGAATTCTATCTTATTCTCTTCAAAAGGTTGGCAGTATTTACTTCTTCCAAATTGTGTATGCGTTCCCGAATTGGAACCGGCGCTGTCACGAGCGAGTTTGGTTATCAAACAAACAATAAATAACGTGTTATGGAATCGTGGATAGCACAGAATACAGAATTTCTTACTAGTTACGAAGTTCGAGATGCAATATTTTGTTTTATTATACATATCACTTTGGTAGAAGTGGTCTATGCTGTGTTATATAATTTTTATAGTCTAGTATAGGCTTAATAAACCTTTATAGTCTATTTTTTCTTTGCTTTTTCTTTGGTTTTTTTTTTTGTTTTATTTTTCTTAAATGTGTAATTTTGGTTTTGGGTTATTTTGTTATTAGGTATTTAGTATTGTTCACCCTTTTAATCTTCTTCTTTTTTTATTCTTCTTTATAAGAAGCTCAGAAAGAAGTTTTTAAAGGAGTAGATTATGAAGCATAGTTAGTTTGTAGCTATAGCTAACAGAAATTATCTGATTTATACGTAAATCAGTGCAACAGGTCGCATCTGAGCACAAAATTTTTTTTTGTAGCCGGATAAGGTCAAATCTGTTTTTTTCATATTATTATGTACTAGGAAAAGTTAGGAGACAATTTTGGTTATAATGGCAGTCAAATCATTAAACTCAGCCCAGTAGATCATGAGATATAAGCATTTTTGTCTTTGTGATTATATGTTTACTTTTTTGTTTACATCATATAGTTGTAAAGACAAAAATGCTCATATCTTGTGATCCACTGGGCCGATTTTAATGATTTAACTGCCATTATGACTGGAATTTTCTCTTCTACAATTTTTATTTAATTTAAAAGAGATGTTTCCTTAGTAGAAAATCGGTTTGTGCTTTGGAAAACTCCAGATTCTGAAAAAGGCAAAAATAAAGTAAATTTCCCTACAATTTACTATGTAATTTCACTGGTTCTTGGGCAAATCATAAATTAATAATTAATATCATAACTTTTAAAAGAACTTTTGATTCAATTATTTTTCAAGTGAATATCTTATAATTTAAATAAAAATTATAAAAAAAATAATATTATTATGAATATATCAATTATTATTTACTGATTTCGAAGAATTTCTTAAGCATATGTGTACTACAAGCTGCTTTTGCAAAAGATTATTTGATTTTTCATATCTGCCCATGTTTTCATAACTTCTTAATATTGGTTCAATCTCTGATGATTTATTTAAATCAGCAGGCAACTTATTATATCTGCTCAAGTATGACTTAAATATGAACTTAGCAAAATAATTATTTAGAACTATTGAAAATAATATTGTTATACATCTGGTTTTCTTTACCATGACCTTAAATATCAAAAAGTTCTTCAGTATCGGAAAAAGTTTCTTTTAAAAAAAGTTTCTTGTTCAACATCATAATGCATAACACAAAGTTCTTTAAATTTAAAATTTATTATCATAACATCCCTTTCTTTTATAATTGTTAGAGATTAGAAGGCTTGGAAAGTTTAGAAAATTTAGAAGTTTAGAAAACTTAGAAGGTATAAAAAACTTAAAAAGGCATTCAAGGTTTATTTAATGGTTTAGAGATAAAACAAAAATTAGATGCATTAGAAGTTAAGAGAACGTTTTTTTAGTAATATAAGCCAATCAGAGTCCAGCCTATTATCCAAACGGATCTACCGGATCGCATCCCAATATGGATCCGGATTCGGTAGTACTTTATAAATCATGGTCCGGATCCGATCCGAACACCGGATCTGGATCGGATCCGGCTCCTCGGATCGGATCTGCGGAACACTAGTATGAAATTATACGGTATAATATATTTTTGGTATAATAACCGGTTATTATATCTGATATCAGATATCAGATATGGTATAATAACAACGGCATAATCACGGTATAATAACATGTGATTTAAAATCAATATAATTTTATTAGATTTTACGGCTGTCAAATCTATTACATTCATTATATCAAATAATTCATCGTTATCACAGTTATAACAATTAGTTTCCTTAAAATTTGTTTCTTGATCAGTTCTAGTATCATATTTACTACTTATTAGCTTCTATAAGAGATCGTTAGGTTCTTTAAATTATTAGCAGTTAGTATTATGCTATTATACACTCTTCCGAAATTTGTAACGTTACACCTTTATCTTAGAATTTGATTGGTTGATTGGGATGCGGTTATAGTAGCTTTACTATAAGTTAGCAACACGCCTACACTACGTTACTACCATATTACTATATATTTTACTATATTTTTACTAAAAAAATTTTTATAAAGTATAATAAAATAATAGTAAAATAGTAGTAACATAGTTATCAATAGTAGTAGGTGTATTGCTAACGTATAGTAAATGTATTACTATAGCCACTAAAAGTAACTATACAAATAATTTTATAATTATTTTAAAGTAGTTCTGAAGTTGCTAATTTGCAAGTTTCAGCAAAGTATACACTGAATTCAAAATGAAAACTTTATGTTGGGTAATTCGTAGACTTTGCACTAAATAAATAATGCTCGAAGAATTACATTTTTTAAAGTATCAACAAATAAATAATGCCTGAAAATTGCGTCATTTGAAATATCAACGTAACGCTCGAAATAGCGCGTACCATAATAAGATATTAGCTGTTCTGATATGCATACATCGAGTTCAAAAAATTGACTTTTTATTTTTTGAGAAAGCGCATATGAGCGTTTCATTTTAAAACTTAATTTGGTTGCTTTTATACTTATAAATAATTATTGTAAACAAGTCCATAACATTCTGTTTGTCATCAATGCTAGATTACAAAGATAGTTATCTTCCCACGTTGCACTTCTCATTCCTGCAGCCTGTTCAGCTTTCGACTGAGGTCTTAGTTCTTCAATAGCCTCAAGATATTTTTCTTCACCATAAATTATATAAGATAATTCTAATATTTTTACATAATCATTCATCTCAAATCCTTTGATGTTTTTCCTGGGCCAACCCTCACCACCGCTCAAAGCAAATGGTAATAAGAAATCTACAGCTCGCTGAATACTTTGTTTTTTCGGACCTTCATAATTCCATCCACTCCGCCCTTTAATCTTACATCCAAAATGGTCACATCTTTCTGCCAGCATGAACAGACCTTGTAAATTAAAAATTGAATAAAACCAACTTGTAGGTCGAGCTGTTTCATGAAGTTGTTCACCACTTGGCAGAATACCTTTATCTATTCTATTTTTAAGACTAATTTGTGTGTATTCTTTTGCTTCATCATTACGACCAAGATATTCTAATAAAAATATTGCCTGTACATCGTAAAATGTCCCATGATTATTGACTGCTTTGCCTTCAATTCTTCCCAGTTTTGAAGTGGAAAACCAGATATAATATTCTGACATCCACTCTCTTAAGCCAGCATCAATCGATTGATCCCATAATGGTGAGAATCGTAAAAGAGTGATAGCTTGAAACATTCTAATAAAAATAATCACTAATATATTAATAAATATTAATAAATTTAATTATAAATTATTATTATTATTATTGTTATTATTATATCTTACCTAAAAACTTGATGAAAATCTAAAACACCTGTATGCGCACCCGTAAGTTCACCTTTTTTAAGTCCAGCATAATTAAGGTTTGGATTCATTTTAGTTTGTTCATCCAAAAACCATTCTTTTAATCGATACATAGATTTTTTTACATAAGTTTCATTTTTTGTAAAAAAATAAGCAAAACCCATATCATGAATTTCTCTAAACAATTTTCTTAATAAAATGTAATCTGCAATACTAAAAAATTCGGGATTAGGATATCCATCCTTACGAATATATGGTAAACCATCAGGTCTACTTGGATTAGGCCAATAATATCTTGATAATGACAAATAATCATGTGGATCATTAGAAGGTGGTAATTGTGGTTTTAAAGTGACAGAATAAATACTTGTATTTGCTACAGCAATATCAGCACGTTTGACGAGATTATTGATCATTGTTTGATGTTGTTTTTTAAAGATACTAAGAAAAGTAATATATCCTTTGGAGTTTAGATATTCTTTTTGATTACCAGACATATCAGTTAATATCGTAGACCTCAAGGCATCGATATTTGGACCTGGTTCAGAGTTAGATTTGGCCCCTTTAGTTATTGAAGGAATAACATATAGTGGACTTTGATATTGGTATCTTATTGGCCAGAATATGAAAAAGAATATAAAACCGAACAAAATAATAATGGAAATTTTGTTACGTAACGGTGGTGGGTACATAGTTTGATTTATATTTTAAGAGATTAATTATTATATTATCTATGAAAAATAATTTTGAGAAAGATTTATAAAATCCAAGCCTTAAACACTGCCACCGTGAAAAATTCATTTTTATGTTGTACGAATGTGATACGAATCGTCGATGAGAATAGGTTTTTTCCAAAGAAAGGTAATATAAAAATTCATTTTTATGTTGTACGAATGTGATACGAATCGTCGATGAGAATAGGTTTTTTCCAAAGAAAGGTAATATTTGCACTTGCGAGTTCGCTCGTGTGAATGGTGAATCTGACTTTAGATACAAAAAAATATGTAATATGGATTTTGACTTTAGTAACTTGTACCACTATGTAATATAATTCAAGTTTTTGAACTAGCCAAAATAGTAAACCAAGAATAGAACATAATATATGCTTTTGCTAATCTTATTTATTTTTAACCTCTTTTTATAAATATTATGTATATTTTATTATTATTATGATATGAATTACAATATTAATCATTTAATTCAGCCAGCATTAATATAATTTTGCCCATGACCAGAATAATTCAGCCCGAAATGATGGAACGATGGAACAATCAATCGGATCCAATCCTTAATTAATATATTACTTGCATTACCATTACTAATTTTAGAACAGTCCAAATTTTATTTTAGCTAGTACCGTAACTGCCGTATACAAGATCCCCTCATATATCTTATGTGTTAGAGAATCTCAAAATCTACAATAACCAAATGTAGTTTTTTTTTAAATATCTTGGCTGCCCACTATGCATGAAAAATATGCATGGTTTAACAATTAAATTTTTCGCTTCTTATGGTACTTCTGAAAAAAAACTTTTCCCCTATAAGCGTATAATAGCGCGCACCTATTAGTGATACAAATCGAAAGTTGAGGTTGACAACTAATCGTTAAAACCAGCTTAATCGTTTTGTTTTTCAATCGATTAATCGAATCGCGGTTTGCAAAATTCTGTAAATTTTGCAGATCATCAAAAAAAAAAAAAAAAACATTGCGATTTCTAGATGATTTCTGATTTCTTAAAATACTCCGATATCTGGGTATGAAATTGTTAGTTTTATTAAAAAATCGAAATCATCTAGAAATCGCAATTGAATGATCTCAACTAATTGATTAATCGATTAATCGATTGGTCAACTTAGTGATGGTACCCGGGTAGGGTATCACTCGGGTTATCCGCAGATAGTCGGATATCCGGGTTGTGAACTCAGCTACCCGGATAATACCAGATAAAATACCCGGATAATACCCGGATAATACCCGGAAAGTACCTGAACAATAGGAATTTACATGTAAAAAAAAAAAATTTTTTTTGGAGAATTTATTATTTTTCTTTGTTTTTTGTTGTTTTTTTTGCCGGCCTGATGAAATGATAATCACTGATTATCAAAGGTGAAAGCGAGAAAATTTGGTGATCTCTAAATGAATTAGGGCGCTAATATCATATGACCTTAATATGTCACGATAATAACCAGATTATAATTTGTATACCAGGAACGTAGTTATGCTTAATTGGGCATATTTATTTCACATATTAATAGGCTATACTTATATGAGATGAAACGAAATCAGGTTTTGGAATTGACATGTGTTATTTATCGATTTTCGCGATCGTAGAAATTTGTGAGACCACAGCACTACTGTATCTATATAGGACTTAGGCCCGAAAAGGGTTTTTACTAAATTAAAAGTTCGAAAAGCGATCTAAAGTAATAGTATTTAATTAACTTTACCCGGGTACATCGGGTAGGATTTTATATCCGGATATATCCGTAGATCACCCGGGTAACCCGCGGGTTTACCCGTCGGATAACCGGGTAGCATTTTTTTGATCGGGTACCATCACTAGTTATGCCGACCCTACTATCTATGTTCGGGTATGAAATGATATCGCACATATGTGTCCCAAAATAATGCATAGGTGCTAGTGTCAATCGATTAGTTGATAAATTATTACTTTATTCAACTATCAATTTTATTCGACTAATCGACATCGATTAGTTGACCGTCAACTAATCGATGTCGATTAGTCGAATAAAATTGATAGTTGAATAAAGTAATAACATATGTGCGATATCATTTCATACCCGAACATAGATAGTAGGGTCGGCATAACAAATATAGCAGTTAAATACCAATCGTCGGTATTGTTTCTGATGGAATAGAAAAAAAAATTCGATTACTTACTGTTCCTGATGGGATTCTAAAAGACTATACTATACTACTATTGTGTAAAGCCAAGGCATAAAAATTTGTCAGTCCAAACATTATAACTGCCCAATTCGATTGTAAGATCAATATGTAGCATAAAATTCAGAAAAAAAGAAAAGAATCGGAAAATAATTTGCATGGAATTAGTTTTTGGTCATGAATACCATACAAGCGCATAATAATGTAAAAATTTCCATTTTTTTTTGAAAATTTCATATTTTGATTCCGTTTCTACTATGTTCGGACATTGTATGGTTTAATGAGATTAAACCAAATCGCATTAAATCACATAACTTTACATATATGAGTGCTGCAAAGGGAAAACCTGCAACTCTTGATTTTTGGAAATTTCATTTTTAGAAACAGCAAATATCAAATTATTATAAGCCGTTTATGAAAATGAAATTTCGGAAAGCTCCAATTCCAGGTTTTCCCTTTGCAACACGATAAGAATGTTATCAGCTTGATTTGGCCTGCACATTTGACTATTATATTAATAATATTATAATATATTAAAGTGCGAAATAATTTAATTTTTTAGTTGTATGTTAAAGTGGAAATATTTTAGTATATACAGCAGTATGTTAAAGTAGAAATAATTTAATTTTTAGTAGTATATTAAAATGCGAGTAAATTAAATAGAGTTTTAGTAATATGTTAAAGCGTAAGAAAAATGTATTAATAAAACATAAAATAAATGCATTCATAGTTCAAAAGAACAATAGCGAATACTTAATTTAAAACTTAATTAAATATGTATACAACGCACCTTGCGATGTGCTAATTCATTGCATGTATATGAAACATAATTTGAAAATAATTTTATATAACAAGAATTTAAATTAATATGAAGTTAGGGTTAGGATTAGAGGTTAGAACAGAGTAATAATATATACCAAAATTTTGCAAGGAATTTTTTTTTTTTGTTAGAGCTCGAAAAGTGGTTATGTTGATGAAATTTTTTGATATTACAAATTTCATTATTTTGTTATTGGGTGCGATATACAAGAACAACGCAGGGGTGCGAAGCCTAGGAAACTCCTTTTTTATTAGTGTTTTTTTTATAATAACAATAAAACTGCAAAAAAAATATGATATTTAAATTTGATCAATTCAGTTTTATGAGATATTAAATTCGTAAAATCTAATTATTAGATTTGTTCAGAATCAAGATAAATTAGAAATTTATTCATCAGTCGAAGATTAAATTAGATTGTAGAATAGATCTGTTTCAATGTTTAGATGAATGGTTATAAATATTACAAAGTTAAGTGATAGGTTATATGAATTTTATAATTGATTTTTTTGTTTTTTAAAAAAAAATTTTAACATATTATATCAATATCTTTGCTAATATTACGAATATTGTATAAATTGGTATAAATTTTTGTAAGCATACTAAAATAGTTTTTAATTGCTAATCCGGATAAGATCGGCACTATTTTTATATTAGAATTTGGGGGAAATTACTATGTTTTTTACTATATGCTGAAATCTGACGTCGGTCCAATGAAAAGTATTTTTTTTATTAAGTTAACAGTTCGTGTCAATTAATTGGAAGTTGTAGAGCTCACTGAGACGCATCCAATGGTAGTTAGAGCATTCAATTCGACCCAGTGTACGCTGAGATATCGCCAAAAAACGATTGGCCGACTATATAAAATTCTATGTAAACAAACTAGAAATTTTATATAGTCGGCCAATCGTTTTTTAACGATATCTCAGCGTACACTGGGCCGATTTGAATGATATAACCACCATTAGATGCGTCTAATTGTGCTCTACAACTTTCAATTAATTGACATGAACTGTTAACTTAATAAAAAAATACTTTTAATTGGACCGACTTCAGATTTCTGCATATAATAAAAATTTATATTGCACTTATCCCCAAAATTTACTATTGTCCCAATATGGTAATAGTGCCGATCTTATCCGGATCATCAATTAAGTATTTTGTTATAGTATTATATGGAGTAAACAGAAAGATTTGTTATATTAGGTATAAAAAATATGATTTAACAGATAGAAGGTATGTTTTATAATATTATGAATAGTTATTTGATACATAGCTTTATTTTCTAAAAAATATTTTTATTAATTTATATATTGGAAGTTGAATTAATGTGTTGCATATATGGGCGCTTAGCAATAGAAAAGGCGGATACTCGAATATATCTAATTTTGAGATAATTGAGTTTAATCGATTGTTTTGATTTTCAGACTGATCTGGATTAATCAAAATTTCACGATTTTGATTGGTTAAAAATAACATGTGACTAACAGGTATTCTCGTGATGCACTTGGCCTTAGGAAGCCTCGTGCAATTTTTCTTCTACATTATCTTGACTTTTTATTATGCAAATCGATCTTCATTTATAATAGAAAAATGCTTACCACGTCAAAATATACCCGAATCTAATAAAACCTCATTTTTCGTTTTTGGGGTAGTTTCCGCCCTTTCTATTGCGAAGCGCCCATATATGATTTTATCACATATTAGGATGTAAATAATATTACACATAAGTTCAATTACAGTATAGTTTATGATATGATTTAGGTAACATTTATGATACAGTAGTTCGGTCAAAAAAAGTAAAAGATTAAGGGGTTACTAAAAGCCATTCAAGCCTTGTCTATGTACTAAATACAATCGTTTATATTCTTTTAAGGGGATCCATTAAAGCCAGGTTCTATCACGTGACTTATAGCCAATCATATTGTAAATTTTGATCAGCACAGATCACCCGATGAGACAAAAACAAAAAAAAAAAGTAAAAAACACCAAAAATACAAGAAACGAGTGTTTAAACCTGTCTTGGAGCATTAATAAAAATATCAGGAAGGCAATTTTATCTATAGGACATCCTAACCCAAACTTCTAACTAACCCTTACTCTAATTTTAATTAAATAATAAAAAAACATATAAAGGCACCTGGCTTTAACAGTCCCCCTTTTAAGGCTGCAAATGGAGGTTTTTGATAATTATAATCAAATTGTAAGATGTGGATGCTCTCTTAAGAATTAGCTTAGCTCATTGCTACACAAACTTGATTTTTGCAAATATCGCTTTATCAACGCTAGTAGTAATGTGTGGAAGAGTTAATTTTTGAACTTTGTGAGTTGTAAGAGCAAAAGCATTCTGTAGAAAAATTTGTTGTTGAAAAGCTGGTTTTCTATCGATTGTAAAGTAAGATATTTCTTTTTGAATAGTGACTTTGGTTATGCTTTTATTAGTCAGGAACATAACTTCAATATTGTTGTTATCTATTAGTTTAGTTATAAGTCCTATTGTACTAATGCAGATTCTATTATCAAATATCTTGTTATTTAAAAATATAACCTGAGCTCCGGCTTGCAAATGTAACAATTGTGGTAAGTTGGTCATGTATTTAAATTGGGATTATACATGAGGACGAAAGCATTTTGGGTTCTAAAACCCGAAATTAAAATTTGAAGACGAAATTGTTTTTGACCTATTTTACTTGAAAGACGAAATTATTTGATACTTTTTTTGAATAGACGAAATTATAAGAAACATATCTATATAAATTTTATTTGCTTTTCCTTATAAAAAATTTTAATTTTCTCTAATGAAGACGAAATAGGCCTTTTTCAAAAATCAATTTCGGTAGCATCACTAATTGGGATATTGAATGTTTAGTATTTAAAATTTCAGTGTTTAGGATATCTTTTGATTTAGAGATAATAGGTTCACTATAGGTATGAACATTGGAACATAATAATTTATTTATATTTTTGCTACTTGATGAGTTGGAACTATGTAAGTTGTATCAAAAAATTTTGCAGAAAAGATGTTAGGATTTATTTTAGATTCAATAATGGATTTAGTCCAGTTTAATGATTTTCCAATTCAGATTTCTTGTAGAATATTATAGAAATCTAAATCATTATGTTGTCTTTGTGAAGCAGTAAAGAATAAAGAAAAAAATTTTTGCCAAGCAGGAGAATAAAAAACGAAAAGTAGTCATAGGTAGTCATACTGAAGGAAGTTGGGCTAGATTACTAACAACTAAAGTTGGTATACCTCCAAAAATAAAATTATTGTTGTGAAGTCTAGCAAATATATTACTAATAAAAGTGAATAGTTTAGCACCAATCATTGATACTTCTTCAAATTAAGTATTTTAACTTGTTTTAATCTTGTTTTACTTTCAGGGTCAGAGTGAATTAAAGTTTGATATTGACCATCTCTAAAGTGTATTTTTAGTAAAGAATGGATTGTCTTGCCTTCTATATTTTGAGCTGCAACTTCTGTAGGAGCCATTATAAGATACAGTTTGCATTTTGATAAGAGATATAAAATTAGCAGGTATTGTATAAAAGTTTTGCCAGTTTCTGCAGAGCCGGTTAGAAAAAAATAGAGTTCCTAAACATTGTATAACATACTATAATTTTTATACTATTTAGTATTTAAATTTAACAGTGAATAAGTATCAGGACGAGTTAAGTGTTTTTCTAAAAAAAATGAATTGGTTAAATAGCAAAGCAGATAGATCTTGATTTTGAAAATCATTTAATAAAAATCTTATTAAAGAATTATAAGTAGTTGATAATACATTTTTTTGTAAAATATAACTTTGATTAAATGAATCAATTGCTTGTGCATATTTTATAGAAAAAACAAAATAGAAGCAATTTCTATAATTATGATGTCTTTCTAATAGAACTTGTTTAGATCAGGCAGGAAATTTCATAAGAAGATGTTGAAAGAAAAATGGTCTACTATTTTCTATTTTGTAGTTGGTAAATCTTAGTAGTACAAGAGTTTTTCTTTCTACAACTATTCTATTTTTTCTATCTTATATATAAAATAATTTAGAAGTTTGACCAGGTAGGTAGTTTTGATTTGAAAGTATAGTTTTGAAAATAAGTAGAATATGTTATTTTATGAAAGTATGCATAATCTGAGCGATCAAAGTATTTATCAATAGCATTATCCCAATATAGAGTTTCATCATTAGGATCATTATTAGTACTATTGTCATTTCTAAGATACAATAAATAAATTAGTTTAACAGATCTAATTTGAAATTCAGAAGAAGCAAAAGGAAGGTAATGTACTGAGACAGAGCATCTTGTTAAAGGGTATTGTAAAAGTAATATAATTAGTTCTATAGCACCTAATCTGTAAGCAATTATATATTTTTTATAATTGTTAGTTTCATCAATATCAAATAAATCTAAAGGTTCAAATTTGGTAATATATTTGGTTATATATTTAGCAAATCAAGTAGAGGTGACATACTAGAAATTAATATAGTCTCGCTATATTAACAAAGTTTCAGAGTTATATAGAACTACCATTCTGTCTTCTTCTTTTGTACGATGATATATATAATGCAAAAGAAGTAGGAGAACAATATGTTCTTTCAGATAAAGGTTGAAGAAAACCTTTTAAGCATAGTTGGGGGTGAGTCAGTAGAAAAGGGACAAATCATTTTTAGTAAAATTTTTTTAATTTTTAAACTAAAATATCTTGACAACTATTTAATCAAATTTGCTAAAAATTTTTTTATTTTAATTTTAAAATTATATAGAATTAAAATAAAAAAAAATTATTAAATTTATTTAAATAATTGTTAAGATATTTAAGCTTAAAGTCAAGAAAACATTTTACTTAGAAAATATTTGTCCCTTTTCTACTGACTCACTCCCAGTTGTTCATTAGATCCTTGACTATAATATTAGTGATCACAATGATGTATTTAAAATAATAATACTAAATTATATAGGTCAAGTTCTGTTACAGGATCAAAAACATCTACATGGATTATATTTAGAAAGATCAATTCAGGGATTTTAATTTCTGTATATGCAAAACCATAGGTATATAGTCTCACAGTTTTAAAATTCATCTTGTTCAAAAAATGTTCCCATTTACCCCACCTAGATAAGGATAAATTTTTTCAAAGTTTGTTACAAATACCATATGTCCAAAATTAAGCTACCTTTTATAGCCAAAAAATTACACAAAAAATCATAAAGTAGCTTATCTTCGAAATATTAAGTTTTTCGAAAAAATTAAAAAAATGTACTAATAAAAAGTTGTTTAAATGATACCAAAATTTTATTTTGATGCTCTAACAACTTTACATAATCAACTTTTTGAAGTTTACTTAGTAAAATCTAGACTTTTATATATAGCAACTGCTAACAAATTTTTTAAGATTTTTAAAAAAATTAGGAGTAGCTTATTTTAAGTAGTAGCTTATTTTCGAACGTATACGGTATTAGTGAGATAATTATGATAAAACAAATAAGTATATAATAGATGATTTGTAAGTAATTTGTCTCCATTATTAGAAGATCTTAATATTTTATACAAATAGACTATTTATCTTTAAAAGGACCCTAAATATCTCTCATATAGGTCATAACTGAATTTTGACCAATTTTGGCCCAATTTGCTGAAAACGACAAAATACAAAATATATTTGTTTAAATAACTTTTGATCTAGTAATTAAAATTGAATGAACATTTTTTGTGAGATGCGCCTCACTGAGAGCTTAATTTTAAAAAAATGTTTGTTCAAATTGGTTTACTGGATGCCAAGATAATTGGCAAAAACTGTTTTTTGCTTTTCAAATTTCAGGTGTTTTTGCTGAAAAAAATCAAGTATGACCTCTATACTATATGTTCGGGGTCCTTTTTCGGATATAGTCATAGATAGAAAATTTGGGTAATCCATATGAACTTATCATCATATTGATTTGGTATTGTTTTTGTTGAAAAAAAGGAGCTGTTGTTTTAAAAAATGTCAGTATTATAGTTGTTACAGACTTATTTAATATGTCTTGATTTGAGATAAACTTCTAGCAATTAAATTAGCCATGATTGGATGAGAATTGTAATTGATATTTCTAGTTGCTAATATATGATTTTGGTTTTAAAAGTTTCTTTTTTTTTTCTAAATTTAGGTATGACCAGTGAAGCCAATACTAGTATAAGTAAAATCTAGGATCAGAACAAAGAAGTTATAACTTTATATATTTTCCATAGGATTCAATAAAATGTTAAAAATTTAAAAGTTGTTTTATATCTTCATAGTATTCTTGACCAACAAAAAATAAGTTAGAAAACAGTTTGCTAAGATTGATAATAATTAAACGATTCAGCTACTAGTCTTGAATAATGAGCATTTTTATTTGTAATATTGAAAACCATCAAATCAGGTGGTCTGGGTGTATTATCAGGTATAGTACTATAGTATATAGAGTTAAAAGAATTATTAATATTAATCAATTGTTAGATAGAGGTAAAGGAATAAAAACCGGGCTGTTAAAGAAGGTCTAGTAATAGTGATATTTGATGCATATTCTTTAATAAAATAATTTTCTTGTTTGAGCCATTCAGAAGCAGTAACTAAAAAATCATAAAACCAATTGGGTGGTTCATATATATTTAGATAAGCTCCAATTAATTTAGAGTACAATTAAAGAGTTCTATAACCGATATCTCCATTTAAAATGCTAATAGTTAGTGTAGCAGTTTGTATCTGCAGTTCTGCCTAAAAAACAATTCATAAAAACCAGAGAAAGAAACTTCTTATGAACCATAGGAATATTATGAATTTGAGAAAAAATTTCAGATAGTATGGGTGGATATCATCAGATTTTTATATTCTTGTATCTACTACAAACAGCAACCTGAATAATAGTTCTATTGTTTAATCGAGTATGTACAGGAATTGAAAAGGCTTGAGGCAAGGTAGGACCCCGAACAATATATAGATAGGTAAGGTGACTTTTAAATTTTTTATTAATTGCTGTACGCAAGACTTTTTTATAAGATCAGTACGCAAAATTTATACCTTACAATCAAAAAAATTAAAAAAATATGCAAAATAAAATTCTAACCTCGGTTATAATATAAAATTTTATATAAGCTAATACAATAAAGTTACAATTTTGGTAGTAGTGTGTTATTTTTTTACATATCGGCGGATCGGCGTAACATGTCAGCTCGACCAATCATGATCGAGGATTATCAAAAAAATTTTACGCGAAAATTTATTACAAAGCGAATTTTTACAAAAACGGCCTTTTTAACTAGCTTTGTATTTATAATTAAGTACATAGAAAATTACGAAATTCATGTATTTAATTATAAGCCAAAAGTATATTAAAAAGGCTATTTTTTTGAAAATTAGCTTTCGAATTTACCCTTGATAGTTACCAACCCATTTCTCAATGCTCAACCCATCCTAAAACACCCGAATATTTCAACAAACGATAAAAGTACTTCTTTTTACAGCTTAGCATAGCTCTTTTATTAAGTTTTATTGGTTTTTTAACTTGTCTAGGCGTCAAAAAGGCTCTTTTGTTAGTTGTAACAAGTACTTCGTTTGTTAGTTTTTCAATGTTACTTAGGTGCAAATTTTTGTGCAACAGTTTATCGACAATTACGCCGATCTGCTAATATGAAAAAAAATTCTTAAATTCTCACGAATATAAACTTGCGCAATGCAAATTCTACAATATGCAAATATCCAGTAAATATCCGAATTTAGTCACAAGATAAGAATTACATAATAATACTGTAATAGCTTTTCTTTACAATAATAGCTTATATAAATTTTATTTAATTAAATAAAAAAAAATAATATGGATTCGAAACCATTGCACATAATATATTGAATAAATTACTAAAATTACTCTTGC
>QKWP01001124.1:44376-77612 GCA_003550325.1 Gigaspora rosea
ATATAGTAGTTCTAAATTTGAATTTAAGATTAAAAGAAATTTAAAAATGTTTTCTGTTTTATTAATGTTTTGCCCAACAATTAAAATTTAAAAATCTTTCAGTTTGTCATTAAATATAGTTTTCGCAGCTATGAAAGTTTTAAAAATAATCTAACTAAATATAGTTTTTGCATAGTGATAAAATTGAGTAATCAATTTAGTTTTCTTTCAACTGTAATAATTTTAAAATAATCTGAATAAATTAAGTTTTTTATTAGCTATAAGAATTTAAAAATATTTAGCTAAAATATTGTATAAAAATTTTAAAATTAATTTAATATAGTCTTTACTCTACTATAAGAATTTAAAAACTACTAATAGACCAAATAGAGTTTTTATTTACTATTAAAATTTTTAAAAAGTACTATAGAAAAAAATATATAGTTGCCTCTCTCTAATCTGAACCTCTCTAAACTGAACACTATTAAACTCTTTCTAAACTAAACAAAATCTTCTAGAACATTTGTAAATTTTATTATAAAGTTCGGATAAGCATATATAAATTTTTCTTTTTCAAATTTTTATATAGTAAAAAAAAGCAGTTCCGGCAGTTTAGATCAGAGAGAGTTGACTGTATATATATAATATATATTAAGAAAGAGATTAAACAAACCCTAAGCCATTCAATGTAATTCTTTGTTGCATGCATTCAAAGTTATTTCTTATTCTGTAGCTTAGTAAACTAAACTGCAGAAAGCTTATCAAGTCTTCTTATTCTTGTATATTATTTTTTAGAATGTAATTTGTATAGCTAAAGGTTCTACCACTTCAATAAAAAAAACAAAATTTTTTTACTAATATAGGAGATGTCTAAAGCAAGGGCAACTCATATTTATTAATAATTTTTTCGATTAACTTTAGGGTTAGAGACATCTTATATTAGAGTTAGGTTGGGTTTTAGATATTTATATATAAGCAAAATAGCTTTCCCAATATTTTTACTTAACCTATCTGAGGTAGGTTTAGACTAACGTTTTTTGTATTTTTTAGGTTTTTCGTTTTTGTTTCTTGTTTTGTTTTGCTAGCGATCATCAAAATTCTGTGATTTGATTGGCTGTAGTCACATGAATTTGCTTCTGCTTTAGACGACCCCCTAATATAGAAATAGGCAGATTTGAAAATTCCAAAAAAAAAAAAAATTTTATATACTGTATACTAGTATTTATTAAACTTTATATTTCAAAATATTTCAAGTAGGTATGTAGCTTGCAATATTTGGTACTGATAATAAAATATATTAGTTTTTAAAAGGCTGTTCACTAAACAAGACATAAATATTTGTACTTTTTTAAAAAATTTTTTTTTATCTAGCACTACTAAGCCCAACATGTTAATATATTTTAATTATTTGTGTGGATAATACAAACCAAAAAAGAAACTCTAATTTTGTAAAAACAACTAAGTGCTAAGATAAAAATTTAGGGATAGGGTTTTAATATTAAAGGCTATAAATGATGCTTACTATATGTAAAATTTATTCCTAATATTTTTAAGCAGTGCCCAAGATTAGGAATGTAAATCAATTCTTTTTAATCATTAATTGAATTAGAATCGATTTTTAATTCTAAACAAATGATTTATAGTGCTTTGCAAAAAGATGTGATCTCATGATTTTTGTAATAAAATTTCCGAGATTCTAAATTGCTATTAATCCATATTTTCAATCAGTTATATTTATATTTATTTGAAATTGGTAAGATTTTTAAAATCTACAGAATCTTTGATTTTTATATAATATTGTGATCTACAGAGAGCACATCTTTTTGCAAAGTGCAATAATCATTTCTACATATTTCGAAATTGATTATAGATTTAAAATCGATTCTAAAGAATAATTGTTTTATATTATATTTATTTAGAAGACTAAAATTTTTATAAAATGTTTTCTGCTTTTTAGATAAATTTTTACAAAAAGTAAAAGCTAAGTTTATTATTAAATCACATTTTGTTATTAAAAATATTAAGTCCATAGTTTGTACTATGCCGCTTTATAATAGATGTATTTTGTTAATGCAAATTGTACTTAGCCATTTTTAATGGCTGTAGTTGTTGTTGATGCGTATTATTTTATTTAAACTTTAAATTGATAGGTTACATTTAGCCATTTTATAATGGCTATATTTGTTATTATTAATAACATATATTATTATTTATATAATTTGGTTTAAAGTACAAATACTGTTGTAAATACTAAAGATTTTATTTAATTAAGTTCTGGTATAATTTTAAAACAACCAAAAAACTTATAAAACTAAATAATTTATAGTATTAAATAATAAAGAACAGAATCTAATTGGGCAACTTAATAACTATAAAATTTAGATTTTGATCATTGATTTAAAATGAGTATTGAGGTTTTAATTATTCGCATTCTTAGCCAAGATCGATTTAAGCATTAGTTTCGCTTTTTTCTTCTTTTGCTATGTTCAGATTCTGATTCAAAATAGACAAAATTTGTACTCTTCAATTGGCTATTTTCTTTTGACTAACATTTAATGTATGTGTAATTAAAAAATTTACATAGCATAATTTGAATAACAATCAAACTTCTATTCAAACTGCTATTTAACAATACTATTACATAATTTTGTAAACATGCATGTCCGTGAAATTATATGATAGTATTGAATAGCAGTTCGAATAGCAGTTTGAGTGGCATTCGAATCATGCTATTCAACATGGAGAATGCTGAAATTTTACTTGTCAAGTTTAATCAGACATGCATTGACAATAGCTATTTAAATTCAAGAATCAAAAATTTTTATTGTAAATTTAAAATTTTTAATTTAAATTAGTCTTTTTATTTAATAATTTTAAAAATTTTTTACTTCGAATCTTTTAATTTAAGCTAAGATATATTTTAGCGAGTTATTTTTAGTAGATTAGATAATGTTTATAATAGGGATCAGTTTATAATGCAAAAGTGACGAGTGAAAAACGAAGATATAGATGGCACTAAAGAATTTCAACTTGCAAAATAACACTACGATTGATGAATAGAGACATTAATAGTATTTTATGACATGGTTAGATAATAAATTTATAAAACTGTTGAATGTATGTATGTTTGTATAAATATATTTATAAATTCTATGCATATCAAATGTATTATATAGCTTATAGACTGACATTTGTATGATTGGCTAATATAAGTACTTTTTGAGAATGTTGAAGCTAGGGTTATTATCACAAGGATGACCTTATTCGTAGCTTATATGAAATTGAGGCTTATATGAAAAGGTAATAGTATGCAACAAAGATTAAGATATGCATATGATAGAGATTATAGATATGTATGCGATTATGTGGAAGCATATAGTAAATTCTAGTGCTTTTTTATTTCAATTGTATATACTATATACAACTTATGTTATATAAAATAGGCAGTTTATATTAATCGAATAACAAATCAAATCAAATACAAATTAACTTTATATTTGATTTAATTTGATTTGACCGAATTCAAATTAGCTCAATATTTGATTTGAACAAATCAAATCAAAATTAAATCAACAGCTGGGAAGGGATGTACAAAAACCAGGCTGGCTATATAAACGGGAATATAGTAGGCTCTGGTAGGTTTAGATTATGGATAAATAGTCCAAGTCTTGGTACTTAGTAGATAGTATAAAGATCGTAAGCAGTAATGTGTAATGATCAATATACATCCAATAAAATCCAGAGGCATGACCTCATCTTAAAAAAAAAAAAAAAAAAAATCAAATTCAAATCAATCTAATATTTGATTTGAGTTAGTGGAAACCTAATTCCAATTCCATTTCAATAACATTCTGCAACTGACAACAATCCAATAGTGTAACCCATACCGTAGATTTCCCAAAATAAGCAACTCCCTTGATTTTTTCAAAAATCTCAAAAAATGCGTTAGCAGTTGCTACATATAAAACTTTTTTTTACTAAGTGAACTTCAAAAGTTGAATAAGTAAAGTTGTTCAGTGCATAAAAATACATCTATATTAAAAATTTGGTGTTATTTGGACACTTTTTATTAGTGTGTTTTTCAATTTTTTCAAAAAACTCAATATTTTGAAAATAAGCAACATCTTGTTTTTGTGTAATTTTTTGGCCAAAAAAGGGTGCTTATTTTCAGGAATATACGGTATTTGCAGATATTGTATAATATCCTAATGTCTTATGTTCATCCTTTCAACCTTTAATAACAACATTTAACTGTATATATTCCACTAGTGAGAATTGCATTTAGGGAGGTTTGACTGTACAGTGAATATTATTTACATATTAATCAATGCATTTAAGGTACGTATTTAAATTCATTAAGATTTATAACTCATTGGCATTAATTCGTATTAATCTTTAATTAATATGTATGATTATTTTTTAATCGGTTTATTAAGGTATAAATATTTAACATTACATGGTATTTTTTGATTTGATCGATCATTCACACGAATTAGTTGGTAATATGACAATTATTTATTAATTTTGTAATTGATGGATTTAGAACATCAGGTTTTTTTCATTCACACATATTTAGCGATAAGTATAAATAGCATTTATTAATCAGTGTATCTAAATAAACTATTCGTATAGCTATTTGTATTCACTACGTATTAACAACAAGATTATAAAACTATCAATCGAATTCCAGAATCAGATGTAATTACTTATTATTTTATCATTTTATAATTCTTTAATTCAATTTCAATTATACTTGATCACATTATATAATTTGTGTCACAATACATGAGCAAAATTTAAGTTTAAACAAAATTTACCTTTCAGTATTTTGCTTTATGTAAATCCTAGTTAGAAGATAACAATTTAAAAGATTTTTTACAAACTTTTCTAAATAAATTATTAAAGAAATGTGTAATCTCTATAATGAAGAAAAATTGAAAGACAAAAATTCTAAATCAATTCTTGAAACATTAGAACAATTTCTAATAAAAAAAAGCAAAATCCAGCAAATATTATTAGATGATCAAACCAATCCTATGATTCAAATTGTTCTTGCAAGTTTCTATTGTTATAGTAAATGGGTTCAAAAGGATGAACACAAAGCATTCAATTATTACAGAAATGAATGATTCTTGTGGAGTATTTTTCATTGGTGTCTGTTATAAAAATGGAATTAGGGTTGAAAAGGATGAACATAAGGTATCAAAAATCTGTACGCCAGTGTTGTCACCGGACATAGTCCGGCGGACTCGGACAATTTCGGACATTGTCCAATGTCCGTGTCCGAATTATGTCCGAGTAAATAGATTGTATCGGACATTGTCCGCGCAATATTTGTCGGACACAGACATATTCGGACACAGAAATTGTCCGAGTTTGTAATTAAAAAAATTTATTATAGACTTTATTAATAAAAACCGGGTGAACTCAGTCAGCATTTTCCTAAGTAAAAATTTAGTATAATTATTAATACATAGATCTGTTAAACATGCGAATATAGTTGTCTAAATCTGTCGCAAATAAGTCTTTCGCACAGCTACCTTTCTGTTTCGGTGCCCGTGCAGATCAAGTTCAATCCATTTTAATCGTCACGGCTCTGTAAGTATAAAGATCATAATTTGGTAATTTCTGTATTATTTAATTTGTTTTTATTCAACCTTTTTTTTTATTTAAAAATTCGCTTGTTCATTGAGACAAGCTTAGTGAACATGTTCGCATAAATATCACACTGATTTCTTTGAATAATATAGTAAAGAAGCGAAAATGTTGGCAGCTGCACTTTGCAATAACATAGTAATAAACCGGAAAGCTTTAGTAGATGCGCCTTGCAAAAATGCCATATGGACTTCTAGGTACCTTGGTAGTAGGGTTCTGCGAGTGCCCGACTACCCAGGCACTATGTTTTAATAGTAAGTTTGTGAACAATATAATGCTAGATATTGTTACAATAATGGAATTGGAGTCGAAAGGATGAACATAAGATTTCTACCATATTATTTAATTTCTCTTTATTTGCTATTTTTTTATTTAAAATTCGCTTATTGTTGAGACAAGCTTAGCAAATAAACACTACGCTAACTTCTTTGAATATTTATAGTAAAGAAGGGAAAGTATTAGTAGCTGCACTTTGCAACAGCATAATAATAACTTAGATAAAAAGAGAAGCTCTAGTAGATGCACTTAGCAAGAATGCTGTGCAGATTTCTAGGTAAGGTTCTGCAGTGCCCGGCTATCCAGGTACTATGTTTTAACAGCACCATACCTGGCACTTGTAGAACTCTAATTGAAAAAATAATAATTTTTAACTAAAAGTCGAATATACCCTCAAGAATGTCACAACGATAACACCTACCTTTTGAATCTTCAGTTTTAATAGGCAATCACTTATTATCAAAAATCGACAGATATGGGGCATGCTAGCGGAACAATATAATGCTGGATATTGTTATGATAAAGAAATTGGAGTCGAAAGGATAGAACATAAGGCATTTGTTCATTGCCAAAAATTACTAATTTGTAGAAAAAGGGAATGTTACTGAAACATATAACGTTTGATATCATCTTTTGAAAGAATTTGAGTTGAAAAAGATGAACAAAGACATTCGTTTATCATAAATTCTGCAGAAATAGGGTATGCCAATAGAACATATAACATCGGATTCTGTTATGGTGAAGGAATTGGAGTTGAAAAAAGTAAACATAAGGCGATTTAAGTTAGGTTTGTTGTGAAACTTCCTGATGTTCACTGTTATAAAAGTTTGGGTTAAGGATTAGTGTTAGTAATTATTTAATGGTTATCTTAGAAGATAGACAGAATTTGAATTTACTCTAATTATGCAATCACGTTTAGGAAATGTATATAGTATATTATTTTACTGTGTAATAATAAGTTGAATAAGTTTATATTAGTCAACGCATAGATCGCAAATTGCAATTAACATTTTAAAATATTGTATTTTTTAAATTATAACACATTGCTCACACATATTCAATTTCTTGGCAGTATATATTTTTTATTAATTAAATATATATTACAACTATAATATTTATAATACCAATATTCTTAAGGAGCGTCTAAATGTGTTTCAACTAATGCACCCAATTGAATAAAATCTGCATTTCGTATAATGAATTAAGTCTTATATTTATCGTTTTTAACTCCAATTCCTTTATTATAACAATATCTAGCCAAACTCTCTAAATGCATGGTTTATAAAAAACCTTTCTAAATGCATAGTATTGTTTTTGACCCCAACTCATATGATACTTAATAGGTTTTTACCTACCTGAATACAGATTTTTAGTCTTCTTGTGAGCTGATATTTATTTTTATATCAGTTTTATCCTAGATCATTTCACGTCCCCGGTGAAATGTAAACTACAAAAGAAAAATAGAAATATGACTCTGGCAATGAAATTATCATTATACGCATATCTTTAATTACTAAATATATTATTTACGCCTTCTAAAGTATATTAGAATGTAATCGGTAAGGCAGCACGTTATATATTGACCAAGCTAATTAGAAACAAACAAAACTTTCGTATTAATAAAAGAGGTTGTCTAAAGCCATAACAACAGTCTAAACCCATCTTGGTGCATTAATAAAAATATCGGGAGGACAATTTTACTATAACATGTCCTGACCCTAACTCTAAATTAACCATTACCCTAACTTTAGTTAAATAAAAACATATGACTGAACATGGCTTTAGACATCCTCTAATAAAAAAAATAATAAAAAAGAAGCTGATACCGATTTTTATATCAGTTCTAGCCTAGATCTTCATTCCATGTCCCCGGGCCTCTTACATTTGCCCATCGTTAAGCCTTATATTAGACCCAGATCTAGTACATTAAAAGTTTGTACAGTACTATTAAAAAAAAAAATTTAAAATGGACAGTTTTAGCCATTTAAAGAAAACGTGTAGATTTTGAATTTTACACCTGGGTCTAGTGGATCTAGTACAAAAGAGATCTGAGTCTTGTACGTATATGACAATTTGATTCTAAACTAATAGGTGGGTTCTAAACTAATGAGTGAGTTTAATATGAATTTTCATATTAACGAAAAAATGTTGTAGTTTTGTAAAAGTAAATAGCTTTTTAACTACTATATTATATTAGTAAAAGTTTTGCATGTTCGGGGGATATTCCAAAATTATTTCGGGATCCTTGAATCTAAGGTCTCATTGTAATTTTAGATTACAATATTATTGAGAAAAAAAAGTTTTATTAAATTGGCTAAGCCACTGTAGATCATCACCGAAAAATGCTTACCGTAATGCAAAAAAAAAAAAAAAAAGCGATACCACAAAGACTACGAACATTTCGTTCGTCAAAGAAGCAAGTCATTGATTATCAAAGCATCAACATGGCAAAAAATCCGAAAACAAAAAAAACATAAAGTGAAAATAAAGAGATCACGCATACGTATCTATGAAAACAATTTATTTTTTCAAAAATCAATTAAATTCGCAAAATTTTTCTTACACTCCCGTAAATGCAACAATATTATCGTGCTAATAAGAGCATGAGCATGAGCAAGAGCAGAGCAAAAGCATGAACAAAGGCAAGAGCAAGAGCATATATTATATACAACGCTCTTAACTTTGCGTTATAGTAAATATCTCTTTTTAAGGTAGTTTTTCGCTAAATACAGACAATGTATATTAGCTAATAAGCGCGGGAACCACCCTTATAGAAATTAAACGTATCACAAAGTTGAGATCACCATATAAGGGCATTAAATAAAATAAAAAAAAATAGATTGAAAAAAAATTTTAAAGAAATAAAAGTAGTGTACGTACATATGTGGGAATAAAAAACGTGCTTTTTTTATACTTTATTTATTTATTTATTTATTTATTTTTGTTTTTACTGAAAAATCGAAATACCGCGTGTACTCAACTAAAAATACACAAATTAAACTTTTACATGTAGAATTTTGATATACAAATACACAAATTAAAAAGCTAACCTTTTTAATAATTTTTTAAAAAAATACGCAACTTTAAACCTTACTTCATTTAATTTGTCTATGATGGCTACGCATTCTCTGACCTGATCTATCTATGTATTGTTCGGGGTCCTGGCAAGGTATATGAAGCATCTTCATTATAAAGTATCCATTGAATTGAAGATGGCATTATAAGCATTGAACAGTAGATACAAGGAATATTAGGATATTCAAATAAAATTTTAGTCTGAAATTGGTGCAAAAAAAGCTAAAGAGCAGGAGTTAAGTGTTAATATGAATAATTAAGAAATTTATCAGATATAAAAACAGCAGATGAATTATTAGATGTAGGAGCATTTGACAGGTTTTGATTTATTTCATTTCTACGTATATAGAAATTAAAAACATTATCTAAAAAAGAAATAACAGGAGTTTTATCAGATTAACATAATGTTTCTGCAAAAAAAGAAAGCTAAAAGCATTAAATATTATAGCAAGACATTGTAGATTTCACAGGAATTTAGAGAGAATATATTTAATGTATTATCAAATAAGTTAATGTACAAAAAGTATTTTTTCAAGTAAAGTTTTTTAATATTATATAATATTAATATCAAATAGAATTGGCACAAGTATTAGAGTAATACTTTGAAGATATATTAAATAAGCAATAAGATATATTTGAATATATTAAACACAATAAAACCAAATTGGTATCAAAATATAAGTTTTTTATTTCATAGTTAAAGATATCAACTTATACTATCTAATAATATAAGTTTAATACAGTATATAAATATAGTATTTAAACAAATTTCACTATTTGGTAAAAGTTAGTAATATAACAAAAATAATATATAAATATTAAAATTTATTTATATTACTATATGGTCTTTTTCAAAGTATAGTTAGAATTATTTAAATAAGAACATTTGAAATGCATATTAAATTTATAAATTTCAATACTTTTGTTATATAAGATTTGAAAGAAACACTTTAATTAAACTGTATTCCTATTTTATGTTTAATTGTATTTATTTTTTTCAAATAAAATTGCAAAGAGCAATACATGAAATAGTAATACAATAAAGTAAAATCTGGTTTGATTATTACATGAGAGTAAAACAAATAAAACATGAATCTTGATTTAAAAAATGGATTTCACTAGTTCACAATTCAAGTTACATCCTGTTCTATATTAAATTTATTTTTTTAAAGGTAAAAGAGGTCATAAATCTTTTTTGCATGTTTGGAATTTTTATTTTGAAAAAAGGGTAAATCAGCAAAAGCATTAACGACGGGTTCACTACTATTCGCAGAAGTGCCAGTATCATTTCTAGTATCCGAAGAAAAAACACTATTAATATTGGCATTAGATAAATTAATTTGTTTTGTGATTTCTGGTATAGGATTCAAATTGTTAGATTCTTGAGAATGTTTACCGAAATGAACTGTACTATCATTTGACTTTTTAGCAGACATTAAATGCAAGAAAAGCTTTGGTTTTTTTTGTAAAGGTTAAAAAGACAGAGTAGCATATTTTTTCAATATTATTAAGCTGAGTATCTAACTCTTCATAAGATTTTGATTTTTCTTTAGACAAAGTGCTTGAAGATTGTGATTCATTAGTTAAGTATGTCCATTTGATATCAGAGATAGCAATATGCAAAAATTTGAAAGATCCAATCTTCAATTTTCCAATAACTAACAAACCAGTTTTTTGTAGATTATTCTTAATTGTACTACATCGGTTATTTTCATTTGTATAGAAAACTATGACATTCAAAGTAGTATGTTTATTGTTAGTAACACCATTATACAAATGTTTTGTAAAAACAAAACTTTCTCTTTCTCCTTCATTGTTTGGACAAAAAGAATCCTGTACAACAGAAGCAGAAAAAAGAAGCAAAAGCGAGGAATACAGAAGATTAGCAAAAGTAAGGACATATTTAGATCAAAAAATGATACAAGTATAGTTTGAATTAAAGCAACCTGTATAAAGTTAAAGGTTTATTAGCTTATTGTAAAATTTTATAATACAAAGAAAGCTAGAAGTAGATTTATACATATTTAGTACATTCTTTATATACATATCGCTCGATTACTAAAGCAATAGATTTTTTTTCAAAAAGTATTACTAAAGACTTAGCGTTACCGGTAAAGACTTTAAATGTAATTTCTCTAAAAGCATTAAGTACTAGTCCACAAGTGAGCGACAGTAATTTTATAGTAAAATTTGATGAAAATTTAATATAAATTTTCACCAAATTTTACTATGATGCTACTATGATGCTACTGTCAATCTCTTGCGAACTAGTACTTAACATCATTACTGATACGGTACAAGCCAGTTCTGAAAATATATTTATTACCTCTGCTAATGGTTTTAATAAAACAAAATGATACAAAAATCGACGACATAATAAGATATTAAGTGTGAATAAATGTTAAAAAATATAAATAAGTATAAGAGCTTGCTTGTATGTTTTCTCAAGCAATACTAACTATTTTGAAAGGTTTACTCTTTTTAGAACAGGTAAGTCCATATTAAAACTTTCAATCACATCAGTATGAGATAAGTTAATAACAGTATAAGAAATACTAATTAAGATGCTACAACAACAATATATTAGTTGGTCAGGTATATTATCTGTAACTTTGGTACCACTATCTTGAATGGAAGCTTTGGCATAGTTGTGTAAGTTATACAGACAAATCCAAGGGACCGAAACAATTGAAACCCGTTTGGCAAGCCCCAAGTGGGTTTAGATTGTAGATAAAATAGTTAAGTTTTAGTACTTGGTAGCTGTAGTAATCCAATGCAATATATATTATGGCTGTTGTAATAATAACTATACTTAATAAAAGACCGAGGCATGACCTCACCTTGTAACTAAAAAAAAAAATCTCATTATGATAGTATAAAAAGTAAATTGAGACTATAGCAGATAAACAGGTCCTAGTTAGCAAATCAAAAAGGGTATTGTAAATTGGTATTAACCGGATATCTAACATCCTCAGTTTATTGTAGTAGTAGTTTTTTTTTTTTTTTTTAAAGTGTCCGCTTTGGGACTGAGAAATTTTTTTATTCAGGATATTTAGATCAGTGTCCCACTAAGGGCCACCTGCATTTGTTACATTGACGAGGATACAACTAGCCACATGTACAACTTTTGGTCGTCTAATTTAAGTAGTCTGCCCGAAGGTTACCCTGCGGGTTCCACACTAGCTGCCATACCTGCAACCCGACTAGGGGATTGCCTATTTAAACCCTCTGATCCCTGCTCCTTCTGCCAACCTATCCTGTATCACCGGAACAGGCCTGTTACATAAGCAGTTAGTCAGCCAGGTCCGGATGCTTATCCGTCGTCCTTAGGACCCATTTTAATTCTGTATTCTCGGCGGAAAACTTGGTAGAGCAGTCACTGTCCCACCCAGGTAATACTTACACTTCGGTAACTTATGCATTCACCGAGATGAACAACTTGCAGTCGGGGAATACCCAACCGCTTCTATTACCTACTTCTGCCCTTATAAGATTCGCTACAACCCCGGTACCCACCATCACTTTCCTACCGGTCCTTTCCCGATTTCCCAGACTTCCAATCCAGTTGGTCCGGAAGGGTTGATCTATCCGGCTTAGGTGCCATTATGGTTTTTCTCCCCTTGGTCCCCAATTCCTCAACATGGGTCCTTTTCCTCCGGTGTGACTCCGGCGGCCAGGTTGGTAGACCTTGTTCCCAAGGACAACGTCCGGTACTTTGGCTCCGGTCCAATATTCCAGTTTTGGTAGTACCGTTAAAGATCTTTGCTACCTCCTTACTCGGGTCTTGCCAAATGGGTTTCTGTTTCCCCGGTTCCTTGGATTTGTCTGCGTCACAGAACACAACTTTGCCCGAAAGCTCCCATTCGAGATGGTAACCAAGGACTACAGGTAATGTACCCAACTGATTAGCAGGAAACAGTTACCGGAACACAGGTCTATTTTTTCAAAGCGTCGTCAGTGGAATTTGAACCCTAGACCTGCCACTTGGGGGTGACAACTTACCAACTTCTTTAAGTCGCCACACCCTTCGTTTATTGTAGTAGTTAAAATTTAATAGTACAATATCAAACATATAAATAATTCAGAAAACATTTGCTGAATTGCAATAAACGATCGCATAAGGTAGCCTGCCCTATTTCCACAAACTTTTTTTTGCTACATACAAAACTTTTTAAAAATAAATATCTTTTTATAAAATTATGTATATATAATCTATAACTAATTTAATATTTAAATATATAAAAATTAAACCAACTATATATGTATAATTTTTTTTTAGTTAATAAAAAAAATATCCTATAAATTTTGTAAAAATTTAAAGGTGTGACCTATTTTCACAAATAGTAAAAAAGATTTTGATCCATTGGCCCATTTTGAATGATTTAACTACCAAAATATTTATCTCAATAAGACGATTCCAATGAGCTTAAAATCATTAAAATCTAATCACGGGATCCCAAGATAGTTCAACTTTTTTATAATAATAATATTATTATTTTAAAACTATAAAACACTATTAAAATCACTATTAAAATCACACATAAGTTGAACGATCTCAGGATCCTGTAATTGGATTTTAATGGTTTTGAGCTTGTCAGAATCGTCTTATTGAGATGAACATTTTGGTAGTTAAATCACTCAAAACGGATAAGTAGATCAAAAGTTATTAGCAATTCTATAAATTAGTTTCTGTACTAAAATAACTAAATTGAGAACAAGCTTTTAAATAATCTTAAGATTCTATAATCAAATTTTAGCAGTTATGGGCTTGTTTAAAATGTTTAACTAAGGTAATTATTAAAATAGTAAAATTACCCCAAATAAAGCTAGTGAATTAAAAGATATTTACTGCTCTTTACTGTTTGTGGAAATAGAGTAGTTTGTGGAAATAGAGCAGGCTACCTTACAAGGATTACAATAAGAGGCTTAGGTAAAAAAAAAAGTTGTGAATCATATAACTATAATGGACAACAATATTATCGAGAATTTATTTTCAACATATTTTGTTTATTGTAGTAATTAAGATTTAACAGTACAGTATTAAATATGTAAATAATTCAGGAAATAGATGCCAAATCACAATAGTAATTGTATACAAGAGTTACAACAAAAGGGTAAGATAAAAAAAAAATCAAATTGTACAATTGTAATAGACAAATTATACTATTAAGAAAATTAATTGTCGCAGCTAATGCTGAAAACGGCTGATGCTAAAATTTGGGATCTCGATTTGAAACTATAAACCCTGCTAAAATCCACAAATACTCTTTAAATATCAAATCTACTCTCAAACCTCACTCTAACCCTATAAGACAAAAACAAAAAAATCACCACAAAAAAATTTTAAAATTTCATATCAAAGTAGGTCAAAATTTTAGCATTAGCTGCGACATTAATTAAAAAAGTTATATTAATTTTATATAATTCAAATCTTTAATCAATAACAATTTTATACAAGTAGATTAAAATAACAAAACATTCTATTGAATAATATGATTTTTTAGCAATATCTGTATGATACAAAACAAATATATATATATATCTTTATTATTGATCGATAAGCTTATTATTGGTGATTATTTGTAATTGCTTTGTTTACTTTTCAATATATTAAAAATGATAATTAACAAATAAAAGTGTTATTTTATAGTAACCTGTCACTATAGTGGCCCGTGATCAACCAATCAAATTCGATTACATGCATTATGTGCATGTGATACACATAATCAAATTTGATTGGTCGATTATATATACTTTAAAAAAAAGAAGTCTCCAAAGAAGTTAAAAAAAAAAAAAAAAGGGTAAAACTGGGTTTAACACATAAAAATAAAACTGGAATCAAGTCTTAATTTATTTAATTTATTTTTTTTTATTTTTATTTATTAATTTTTTTTATTTTTTTTTTAAATTTAATTTATTTTTTTAGTTGAGTACAAATTATGAAGAAAATAGATCAAAAACAGAAAGAAAACAAGATAAAAAACAGGTTGAAAAACGAAACGAAAATGGGATGAAAAGGTGATAAACAAACTAAAAAACAACAAGAACCCTACTAAAAAACAATGAACTACAGAAATAATGAAGAATCACCAAAGAACTACCTTAACGAAGAACTACCAAAGGACTTCCAGAACTTACTGATGAAGCAACAAAAAACTTACTTGCCAAAAAATGACTAAAAAACAACAAAGAACTACTAAAGAACCCACTAAAAACAATGAAGAGCCACCAAAGTACTTACTGAAAAAAACAAAGAACCTATTAAAAGCCTGTAAAAAACAACGAACCTACTGAATTAACTATAAAAAAAATTTACCTGCTGAAAAATGACTAAAAAATGATAAAAAACCACCAAAGATCCCACCAAAAATGACAAAAAACTTATCAAAAAGAAAATGAAGAACCTATTAAAAGTCTATAAAGTCAATAAACCTACCAAATTAACTATTGTATAAAAAAAAGCTTACCAGCAAAAAAATGACCGAAGAATGCCGAAGAACCACTAAAAAACTACTAAAAACGAATAAGAGCCACCAAAGAACTTACCAAAAAAAACTTATTCAGAAAAATGATCGAAAAACAACCAAGAACTATTAAAAACCTACCAAAAATGACTAAGAGCCACCAAAGGACTTACCAAAAAGAAAACAAAAACCCTATTAAAAAAGCCTATAAAAAATAACAACCCTACTAAATTAACTATAAAAAAAATCTTATCAGAAGAGCACACCAAATAATAATAGATCTGAAACTTCAACAACGATACTAGTAGCAACAACTTTAGCAAAGACTCTAGCGACAACTCCAATGAAAATTCTAAAAAAAAATATGCATTAAAAAAAAACAAAAAAACTATTTGTGTTAAAAAAAAACAGATAATCTATATATGATTGCTAATCTAAAAAATGATTGGTTGATTATATAAGGGTCACATAGCAATGGGTCGCTATTGTATTTTTGCTAACAAATAAAACTTGTTTTTTATATATTATCAAATGTTTCTATATATAACTATCATTCAATTTTGATAGACTAACAGACATATAACACAGATCTTATTTAGACAAGAAGACAGATATTGTCAAATAAAATGATATGTATTTATTTAGTTAGGTTTAATTATCATTAAATTCATTGTCAATTTTATTTAGTCTTTGGTAGCAGAAAATTTTGTAGAAGTGATCATCTTTACAAGGAAAAATAAATCGGTTAGTTACAAGCGTAAAGTTGACATATAATTCTAATCCTTAGTGAGTGATCAGATTGTGCTTAGACAAGAAAGAAAAACGATTGATCTTTTCACCTTAAGTTAGAATGTGATTGACCAATTACCGTATACAAAATTATGTAATATAGCACTTGTTTAAAAAATAGATTAATCATTGCAAGAAATATTTTATAAATAAAATTTAAATTTTAAAAATAAAGTTTTTTATACAATATTAATCCTAAATTAGTAAATTTATATTTTATATATATGATATAACCTTTTTCAAAGTAGTAAAAATAGTGAAAAATCAATCTCATCAATAGACCAAGTTTAGCGCTAAATGATTAGTTGAGCGAAACTTAAAATATTGCAGGTCTTTAATTTTAGCGATTATTAATTTATTTAGATAGTAAAAAATCTAAAAGTAAAAAATCAAAAATATCAAAAAATAAGCAAATTTTGTCTCAGAACCCACGTCAATTCAATAATTTTTGATAACAAATCATTACAAACTACATAAATTTATTGAGTTTCGTCAACTACTTTGATTCATTTTTGAACCTAGCTAAGCTCTACCAGAGCTTTTACCAGAGCTCCTACTAGAGCAAGAGCAGGAGTCTAAATAAAACACGATTAATTTTATGATATGTTAAGTAACTTTTTTAGCCATTTTTTTTTACTATAAATGGCCATTAAATAAGAGCAAATAGGAGTAAAAATGCAAATTCAGAAATTTGGCTTTCACAATTATGAATGAGTTTTTCTAGTGTATTAAATTGAATGGCTGAATTTAGGCTTCCACAAGGACCAGGTAAAGCAAAGTACTAGCAGTATCCTGACCCTACCTGTCTATAAAAGGGCTTAACTATCTGGGTTCTACTCTTGCCCTAGGGTTCAGAATTTAGTACCTATAGTATACATGTTGGCAAAATCCCAAATTACTATAGTTTGGGATTTGTCCACACCCAAATTCCAAATACATTTCAAATTAATTTCTCAAAAACTTTATTAATAATCTTTGTTTAAACAAATAGTAGATATTCTTATTGTTATAGATAACATATTTGCAAAATTTTAGACCTACTTTTTTGAATTAATCTATTACAAATAGCAATTGTTTTTTTTTGAATTTGGGATTTGTTTGTGTTTTGCTAGCAAGTATATCTATACCCATTCCAGGTACCCTCCAAACTACCCACAGAATACCCGCAAGTAGTGTTGTACATTTTCACTGTTTCAGCCTTTTTTTGCCATGTCCCAACGTCCCAACGTCCCAGTGTCCCAAGTGTCCCAACAATGTCCCAAGTCTTAATAATTAATAAATCAATTTAAAAAAATATATGATTATATATTTTTTTAGGTGCTAAACACATTTTTAACAAAATTAAATTATATTATCTTAATAAAATTTTGAGTAATTTCAATTTATAAAATTGTCCCAAAATGTCCCAAAATGTCCCAACTCATGTCCCAACTGTCCCATGTACAACACTGCTTGCAAGTGGTTATAGGCTAACTGGCTAATGTGAGTACATAATAAAACTAACCTTTAAACCAATGTAAATGTTATATATCAAAATCGACAAATCTAAATTGGCTTGGTTAGTTAAAGAATTCAAATTGCAGATTTAAAAACATATTGATTTTTCAAAATAATGGGAACAATATATGTAATTTAAATTGAACTTTAATTGACAATTCACAATAGAAGGAGAATTTTAACCGGGGGAGATTTTTATAATAAAACATAATAAAATATGTTAATACAGAAATCATGATTCCTATAGTTTATAAAATTTTTTGAATTTTAATTGCTTGTAACTTTTTATACACCTAACTAATTTTACCGATCTAGCTATTATTAGAATCACAAAAACTAGCTCTACAATTTTTATTAGAAGTCTACAAGATGTTAACTTAATAAAAAATTAACTTTACATAGTCAGGAATGCTGATTTTTGTATTTTATATGTAATTTATATTAAGTGTTATGTATTTTATTAATATAAATTCTCCTTCTTTCGCGAATTGTCAATTAAATTAAAAAAAACTCCCAATTTAATTTATTCGTTAAAGAATTAAACTAGATAAATGCATAGCATTGTTTGTCCAAAGCTAAATATTTATATCCCTTAAACCGTCCAGTTTAGCGGGCAAATTTGCCCGCTAAAATTACTAAAGAAAAATTTTATAGGGTGAAAAAAATTTTATGCAAATTAACATTTAAATTGGCTAAGACGGCTCCTGAAGGCTCAGATTACATAACACACAACTCAATTTAAATACGATGCATGTTGTGTAACAAAAACAAAGGATACAGATTTAGGCTACTCGAAAAGTATGACATTAACACCGTGAATTTTGCCATGTGATCCAAAATTTTGGGTCTTCCGGGCAAATTAAAGTACTAGTTACTTAAGCGAAGTTGATTGTGGGATTATGACCTTTACAATTTTTATTAGTATCATTTAAAATCAGGATCCCGACAGTAATAAATCGAATTTTAGGATCATCAATTTTTTGGTTAAAATTAATGCTTCAGAGTTTCGATCATAAGGTGCTTACACTATCGCGATGTCATACTTTGATAAATATTAAATTATGTAATGCATTTAAATTAAAACATAAAATAAAATAAATCATTTAAAAAAAAAAAAAAGTCTCAATAAATTCTTTATTTATCGTCTTTTGTTTATGGGATCGCTTCGCCCGCCTGCTCGCTCAAAAAAGCCCACCCACCCACCCGATTTTTCAAAAAAGCCCACCCACTCAATTTTTTTTTTAAAAAAAAAAATTTTAGCTAATATTAGCTTTGGCCTATAGGCCACTTCGCCCACCCACCCACCCATCAGCTTTTATCTTCGAGGTGAAATCCCAGAAAACAATTTCGATTGCTATTGCAACAAAGAGGCACATCACATGACAAACACCAAATATTGCTTTGATGTGGTGTTTTGCGATCCATATCCAACTCCTTTATGCTGGCCAGCCAAGCACACCACAGACATGCCTCTCGTTGGTCTTTCCACACCGCCAAATGATTTCCAGGAGCCAACCGTTGATCGGAGAGTTTAAAATTTTTCGTGACTTTGATTTTTTTTGATTTCACTTTTGAACCACTTCTTAATTGATGTTCACCTATATCGTTCGCAAAATCAATAAGACCCCATAAAAGTTCTTCACGAAACTTTTTATGTTCTTGCGTCGATCCTAAAATTTTGGTGATTAGATATGCGTTAATGATAGCAGTGTCCAACAACCAAAAAAAAAAAGGCATCCAATTGCGCCGCGCAGTTTGTTGAGTGTTGTAATAGGATCGCAATTGGTCAGCGACGTCCACGCCATTCATATTGTGATTGTAGTCATCGACTACTTTGGGAATTTTCAATTTTTTTTTGATTCTGAACCAAAAACTGCCCGCACTTTTGCTGCATTAGTACTCGTTTCTCTCGGTCGTCGTCTATCTCGTTCGATTTCCCATTCTTCACCTACAAGACCGTGAATTGTCGACAGCATTGTAACTGGCCCATTGTCTTGCCAGAAAATAGCCAATACGCTATTCACTTCAACACCAGACCGGATGTCCCAATTTAATTTAACACCTTTATCCACTTTTAATTCCTTTGGAAACCCGGATGCCGTTTTTCGGATAGTTCCACAAGCCCCAACACCCATTTGTCGAAGATGCTGAAAGAGAGGAACGCTGGTGAAATAATTATCCATGTAAATATTGTACGGAAATCGTTGGTATGGAAGTTGTTGAACGAGGTGAAGAACTAAAGACCCAACTTGACTAAGACCATTCACTTTAATCGCATTATTTGGGGCGACGCGTGATGTTGGCAGAAAAGTGTAAGTGTACCCAGATTCGCACAAAGAAAAAACCTTAAAACCTTCTGGAATAGGTTTATTTTTCATTCGAACTGTGTGGATGCTTCTACCGGAAAATCGAATCATCATCTCATCCACTGAAACATTGGAGCCCGGTGCGTAGTACTGCTTTGAAGCCTCACGAACATGTGAAAGCAACGGTTCTACCTTTTCAAAATAATTTTTTAATAGTGTTGTGGGGGCGGGGGGAGAAACGTGAAGAAACCTCTTCACTAATTCAAAGCGTTTTAATGACATTAGCTTGGAAATATGATGTACCGGGAGTCTTGGATTATCGTTCCAATATTGGTCAAGGGACGGTAACTTGAAAAGTCCCTGGTATATGACCAGAGCAACCCAAACAAGGAGTTCTTTACAGGTTATGTCCTCCCATCGTCTACCGGTGGCTCCTGCGCCTTTTGTTTTAGCATACTCATTCGTATTTGCGACTATTGTGTCCATCATGGACATTGAAAAAAAAAGAAAAAAAAATCGATCGGTTTGGAAACACCAACATTTAGATGTGGTGGCAACCGAACGCTCGCACGACGCAATTGGCTTGGGTGAACCAGTGGTTCGAAGTTAGGTGGTGGTGGCGGCAATTGTGGGGCTTGTTTTCGTTTTCTCTTTTGGACACTTCTTGTGTCTGTTGCGGCATTTTCGTCTTCGTCCTCATCCTCATTATCTGAACCCGGGTCACTTAAAGAATGTTGGCGAAATGTTAAAACTGGTATATATTCATCATCGTCGTCAGCATTTATTTCCTCGTTTACAAGAAGAGATGACGACGAACTTGCAAACGACGAACTTTTATATAGCGAAGCCTTTGAAGACATTTTTTTTTTCTTTTTTTTTTTTTTGGGGCAATGGCGATTTTATGCAGAGCGATCATATGATCATGTGCAAGATTTATCAAGTTACCTAACATTGCATCATAATGCATAAGAGGTGCTGTGAAATAGGAGATGATTGGTTATGTGGCAAACTCTAATTCTAGCTTAATAATGTAGGGGGACAAGCTTAGATAAATCGGGCGTGGGCACACAAAAATTAGAAAAAAAAAATTTTAGTGGGCAAATATGCCCGCTAGACGGTTTAAGGGATAAATATAATAATTAAAAAAAGTTTGCTATTTATTAGATAAAAGCTTTGTCTAAAACTTCAATTTTATTTCTTGTACTATAAATTTTATATATGTTCGAATTTATGGAATTAATAAGGGCAGTGACAGATATTACGTAATATTCTAGGGGGAAAGGGGGTCAAAAAAATTTTTACACAAGACTAATTATACAATTTGATTGGCTAATTGGTCTTATGTAGAGGGAGGGGAGTAGCTCTGTGATAAAATGATACGTAATATATGTCACAGCTCTAATAACTTTTGATCTACTAGTCTGTTTTGGATGATTTAACTATCAAAATGTTCGTCTCGATGAGATGATTCTAACAAGCCCAAAATTGTTAAAATCCAATCACAGGATCCCAAAATCGTTCATTACTAAGTAAATTTCTTTACTTTTGAATAACTTTTGATCCACAGAGCTGTTTTGGGTAATTTAATCACCAAAATGTTCATCTCAGTAAGACAATTCTAACAAGCCTAAAATCGTTAAATTCCAATTACAGAATCCAAAGATCAATAAAGATTTATCAATCAATTAATCAAATTGATTATATATAAAAATCAATTTGATTAAATGATTGATAAATTATTATCGATCTTTGGATCCTGTAATTGGAATTTAACGATTTTGGGCTTGTTAGAATCGTCTCACTGAGATGAACATTTTGGTAGTTAAATCATCCAAAACAGCCTAGTAGATCAAAAGTTATTCAATAGTAAAGTATCGGAAAATTAAAATATTAATAATCTGTAAGAGGCATGCTATTTATTATATAATTTTTACCATGGATACATAGTCAGAAGTAGTGATCACGTCTATATATTATATTAATCAATTAGAATTAGATAAAATGATCACACCATACATGAGTAGAGGTGGCTACTAAGTAAAAATATTACGTAATAAATGGCATGCCCTTAATGATCTTTAAATTTATCAAATCAGTGCAAAATCTTGTTTAAAAAATTGCAAAGATCTTCAAAATTTAGATTTTTGCAGTTTTTCACAGATTTTTTAACAAAAATCTGTGCAAATTTTTAAAAAGTATAATCTTTGCAGATTATAATAGGCACTGCCTATTATAATCTGCAATAATCTCCAAAATTATAACTATTATACTTACTTGCTAGTAAGAACACAATGGGAAAAACAATAAACAAAACAAAACAATAAATAAAAAAAGCTCATTTTTTTTATTTTTATTTTTATTTTTTTTTAATAATTTTATTGTTTTTTAAAATTCGAATAAAAACCGACGGTGAGAATAAAAAGTAAACTTCTGGTTATTTCCATAACAAGAAATAACTGGAATTTACTTTTATTCCTATATGCACGTACGTACATGTATACTACTTTTTTTTAATCTGAAACCGGATTACCAAATGTGTCTTATTTTTTTTATTTTTTAGAACATTTTTTTTTTTTTAGAACGTTGATTTTTTTTTATTATTATTTAAACATTTAAACGGTTTTTTTTTGTTTACAGTATGTTCGAATTTTTATTATTTATTTATTTTTTATTTTTTATTTTTTTTTATCGAATTTTTATTTTTATTTTTTTTTATTTGAATTTTTATTTTTTTTTATTTTTATTTTTTTTTTATATTTGAATTTTTAATTTTTTTTGAATGATCTTAACGCTCACTAGTGGTGAAAATCACTGTATCATGTGATCATATGATTCTGTCTAGGGTTATGCAATGTGATAGGTGATGTGATGCGATCGAGGCCAATTTTGAGTTCATTGATTTTCTATACTGTGGCTTCCGACATACTAATACAATGCATAATTTCACATTGGGACACCCTATTCTTTATAAGATACTATAACACTTATGTATGTACATATGGGGCCTTTGCAGTAGAAAGGGCGGATGTGTCAATATATATAATTTTGAGATAATTGAATTTAATTACTTTGTTTTGATTTTCGGACTGATCTGGGTTAATCCAAATTCACGATTTTGATTGGTTAAATATAGCATGTGACTAACGGGTAATCTCGTGATGTGCTTGGCTTCGACCTCGCGCAACTTTCTTTTTACATTACGTATTTTGATTTTTTATTATGCAAATTAACTTTCATTTATAATTGAAAAATGTTGATCACATTGAAATTTACCAGAATTTAATAAAAACTCATTTTTCCATTTTGGGGTCATATCCGCCCTTTCTACTGCAAAGCCCCATATGTACGTACATAATACGGTATAAATAATATGATTAATATTATTTGCGAGTATAGCAAATATGTAGTATATAATTGATTAAGTATATTTATCATAGCAGAAATTAAGATGCTATGTATAGTTCGTAAAAGAAATTAAAAGGGCTTACCTATAACCTATACCAACCCTAACATGAAAAAGAACAATGTTAGCACTCATCCTAACCAAAACCATTAAAAAAGAATTACTTATAAAAGAAGTATTGCTAATCATACATACTTTCGTAAATTTTTTTTGCTTACATTAAGGCCACTCCAATTTAATTTTCTGTTTAACATAAAATAAAATAGCTCATAAGAGGGGGGAGGGCAGTGTTGTACATGGACATTGTCCCACCAATTTTACACAGACACAGACAGTCCGGAACAGGACGTCCGTGACATGTCTGCAATCATGTCCCAACTCGATATTGTTCACAGACAATGTCCCACTAATTTTTAACTTTGTACCTACTATGTCCGGGACATGTCCACTGGGTAAAACTATCAAATTGCGGAATTATACAGACCCTTGGTTTGCATTTCGTAAAAAATGATAATAATTTATGATGGATACAATGAATTTTATTGGTTGGTGATTACGTGTTGATTCGCCGAATGTCTGGGACAAAAAAAATTCTGGGCAGACATGTCTCGGATGTCCCGTCCCGGACTGTCCGTTGTCCGTGTCCCATGATGGGGGGTATAAAAAATAAACAAATTAATAAAAAATATGATAATTCTATTGGCTACAAAAAATTTAAATTTATAAAAAGCAAATTCTGCAATCTGATTGGCTAATATGATGTTTTTTTTCACCTAAAATTTTAAAAAAATAGGGGGGGGGACTATGTTAAACAGAAAATCAAATTGGTCTGGCCTAAATAACATTTTTTATTCCTTATTAGCTATTAATATACAGTCCCGAACCTGCTCATTTCTAGCATGTCGTATCCTAATGTCTTAATCGCTTCTTTGTGGCCTGGTAGGTGCTATCGGCTTTGTATCTCTTGTCAAAAACAATAATTAGGTTCAATTTCTTTAATTTGGTTCTGTCCTTTATTATTTGTATCTTTCCTGCTAATATTACACTTTTGTCTCTTGCTGCTTCGGCTACTAATTTCTTTAATTCACTACTGCCTCAATTTAATAATTCTCTTACTGCATATACTATTAAATAAGGATAATAAAGAATAATTAACTCTTTGTCTAAATAATCCTCATTTACTTCATAATTTCCGTGTTTTTCATCATGTAATAGAGCAAAGAAAATCTAAAAACCTCAATCAATTATCATATTAGAGATACAGTAAATTTATTATTTTTAGTAGTGACTTATTTTAGTAAGCATAGAATAATTACTACTAAATACATTTTTATTAGGATCGATAATTTATGCTTTCTATAGAGAAGTTGAGGTTTTTAAATTTTTGTCATATGTACATATACGAATGCAAAAAAAATAAAAAATACGATATGTAATAACTTTACAATAAATCTAACTCTAATTACTAAATAAGTGATTTTGCAACAACTTTTAATTATAGCATAAACCATAATAATTTAAATAATTACATTGTTCGCTTACAATATAGATAAATGCATATCAGCAAAAGAATAACTGAACCCGACAAGCTAAGATAATGAATTGCAAATATTAAAAAAATCTGCTACTCAAGTCCATCAATATGATTAATATTACTTTTTTTAGCATTTGAACACTTTTTTTGATAGTGACCAGGTGTTCCACATAATAGACATCTCCGTTGTGGTCTTGAGCTTGATTCTGCATTATAATTTTCTTGTACATTATTTGTACTTGTAATTTCCTGCATTATATTTTTCTTTTTTGACATTTCTATAGCACTTTTGATTCTTTTCTTGTTGGGAGCACCTTGAATTTTAGTTACATGTGGATCATTTGTTTGATCGATCAAATTTTTTTGAAAGGTAATAATACTATCATCATTGTCATCATTTTCACTATTTTCTTCCTCTTCTGAGATATTATCCTTATTGTAACTATTTTGTTTAATTGATATAAAGTTTTTTAATAGTTTAACTAATTCATTAAATTCATTATCACAGTTTATTTCCAATACAATGTTAATCGCAGTTTTAGCTGTTGAAAAAGCTATTCCAAATCTATTTCTCTAAGGAATGACTTGCTGAACGTTTGTTTGGTATCCAGAATCCTGAAGATTTCATAGACTCTAAAGAGTAAAATTTGCTTGAATTGTATTGCCAAATAATGGTTTTAAGGCTATAAGGACTGGAGAGTTTTTAAGAATTTCATTTAGTTTCGCCAAAATATCATCCTTATACCATCGAATTGGTATAATACTAATGTGAAATTACGCAATACTAGAATAAAGCATGGCTTGCCAAAAATGATGGCAAATAATTTCTCTTGTAATTGTTTCTATGCATGTACAAACATGTGTTCCATTATTAAGAAGAACTACTAAATTGTCTTTATGAGAAAGACCTCCTATGCGGCGAATTCTCTATATTTCAACAATCTTAGATATATTAATATCATCCAAAAAAGCTTTTAGTGTTGCTTATAGTTCGTCAACTATGTCCTCTAAAAAACTATCATTTATAATGCCGAGATTCAAGTCCTATAATAGAATAAACAAGTATCTCAGCTATTATATACGCTATATTACTTTAATTTAAAAATAAAAAAACATACTTCAGGTACTGAATGTTCTAATCATCCTTTGTAAGTAAAAGATTGAGAGATTTGAAATCGTTGTAAGGATAATATAAGAGGTGTTAAGAAATTAACAAGGACAGCATCAACATTTGAAAAGAACTGAGATAAAATATGTGGAAGCCCAATTATTGAATGCTGAGCCTTAATGTCTGTCAGCTTGCAATATCTAATTTCAGCTTCATACCTTTTATCGATTGCCTCTTCGACTTCGCAAAGCGTGCTGGTATTATTAAGAGATTATTTAATAATGCCATTAAATAATTCAACACTCTGAGTGCTCTGAATGCTGACATTGAATTGAAATGACGTACAGTGCGGAACACCATAAACCAACACCTTTTTATATGTATTTTACAAAAATTGATATAACTTAAAAATAAAAATCTTTTTTCAAAAAATTTTTTAACCAAATTGTAGCTTTAAGGCTAAGCTACAATTTGGTTAAAAAAGATTTTTATTTTATTTTAATTTTAAAAGGTTATATCAATTTAAAGTTTACTATGAAATTGAAAATTTGGCATTTAATACCGTATATGTCCGAAAATAAGCTACTACCTAAAATAAGCTACCCCCCTGATTTTTTTAAAAATCTTAAAAAATTTGTTAGCAGTTGCTACATGTAAAACTTTTTTTCTACTAAGTAAACTTCAAAAAGTCGATTAAGTAAAGTTGTTCAGCGCATCAACATACACCTATAGTAAAACTTTGGTGTTATTTGGATAACTTTTTATTAGTACGTTTTTCAATTTTTTCAAAAAATGCTATATTTCGAAAATAAGCTACTTTACGATTTTTCGTATAATTTTTTGGCCAAAAAAGGTAGCTTAATTTCGGACACATACGGTATATAAAAAAAAGAAACTCATATGTAATTTTTGACCAATCACAATTGATCACATTATTCTAGCCAATCAGAATTGAGTATTTATTTCAAAATTTGGCGCGGGGTGTTGGTTTATGCTGTCCTGCACTGTATAAGCCTTAGCCCAACTAATTCTATTAGTATACAATTTTTTCATCATATAACGTTCATATTTTGGAAACATCTTCACTATAAACTCCTATCGATTTTCAAAAATCTTTATGCTTAATGCATTTCCATACGAAAAAAAAGCCTTTTTAAACTCGTTGAAATTCGAACCCAAAGACGTTTTGAGGTATTTGATTATATTTTGCAAGATGTGAAACAAACAATAAAAGTGAGCCGCATTCGGAAAAGCTTGAAAAACTGCACTAATTAAACCAGGTTCAGAATCAGTTCAAAACAACTTTGGTTCGATGTTGTTTGTTGCTTTTTTTAGATATTCCAATAGGACTCCGAAATATATATAGATAGGTCAGGTTAATTATAGGGTTACTAAAAAAGGAAAAATCTGCAAAAAACTTCAAAAATAAGCAAAAAATTACTATAAATAGAAAAGATTTGTATAAAAAACCTCAAAAATAAGCAAACTCATACCTGATCTATCTATGTATATTTAGGGATCCTATTCCAATATCCAAACATACGTTGAAGAAAGCTCATCCTCTACTAATGCATTTGCCATATTTCTAAACCTCACATAATTATCTTTAATCATAAAAACACTTAAATACATGTTGTATTTATTCGTCTTGTACATATTACCGTATGTGTCCGAAATTAAGCTACCTTTTTTGGAGGATGGCTAAAGCCATATACCCGGGTGATTTTTTGAAATTTTAGTTAAAATTCGTATCAGAGACTGTTTAGCATTAGGGACAGGGTTAGAGTTAGGACCAATATAGGTAAAATTACCTTCCCGACATTTTTTATTAATGGCCCAAGGTAGGTTTAGAATGCCGTTTTTATGTTCTTGCGTTTTTTTTGTTTTTTTGACTTCTTCGGACTGATTCGTGTAAACAAAATTTTGCGACTCCGTTTGGTTGATTTACACGACAATGTCACGTGGGTACATGGCTTTAGACGACCCTCTTTTTTGGCCAAAAAATTACACGAAGAATCGTAAAGTAGCTTATTTTCGAAATATAGCGTTTTTTGAAAAAATTGAAAAACGTACTAATAAAAAGTTATCCAAATAACACCAAATTTTTACTGTAGGTGTAGTTTAATGCGCTGAACAACTTTACTTAATCGACTTTTTGAAGTTTTGAAGTTTACTTAGTAGAAAAAAAGTTTTATATGTAGCAACTACTAACGAATTTTTTAAGATTTTTATAAAAAATCAGGGGGGTTGCTTATTTTAGATAGTAGCTTATTTTTGGACATATACGGTATCATTAAGCACTACATCAGAAAACCGCCGATATAATTCTTGTTGAGAATGAGATATCCAGAAAACACCCGATAAATGACGTTCATTACTAGAATGTCTAATAAATACTTTCCAGCACGGATCCAATAACATTTTTTCAAAAAGACTGTCGAGCAAGGAAACAGAATCAAGCCTCTCATCATTATTTCAACGCAGTTTATATATTGCATTATATACATCATACCGTATGTTGCTGAAAATAAGCTACCTTTTTTTGCTGATTTTTAACAAAAAAAACCGTGGGTAGCTTATTTTCGGGTTATTTACTATTTTAAGTAATTTAAAGTACAACAAAGAGGTAGCTTATTTTCAAACACAACCTCTAACAAGTAAAATAGATAAATAAATATGCTGTAGACAATAAATAAAGGGAACCGCTATTTACACCATGGTTTTTGCTATTTGCACTATGGATTTTGTGTAACAGTAGATCATCAATCAACATTTTCTATTTGCACCATAGAATATATGTTGCACCAATAAAAACTCGTCTTTTTTTGTAGATTAACAGTTATTGGCGCCGTTAATGTTGTGTAATATTACACAAATCTTCTTTTAGTAGCCAATCTAATGCGGGCCAACCCTAATTCTAAATTTATAATGTGGTCAAACTCTTACCCTAATTTTTTAAGGCCTTAACATAATGCGGGCCAGATTTTCGCAATTTTGTGTAACCTTGGGCTATATTCATATTGCACCAATAAAAACACGCCTATTTTTGTAGATCAACAGTTATTCGTACTACTAATGTCGTGTAATATTATACAAGTCTATTTAGGTTACTTAATCTAGGGGTCGTCTAAAGCGGAGCAGAATCACGTGATACTCGCGGTGATTGGCCAAAATCGAAAGACAATGATTGGCCAGAAAAATGATCATCGTCTAAACCTATTATGAATTTTTTTCGAACTTTGAACGAAGATAACTCAGCAACTATCTAATATAATTCAATTAATTTTTTTTTATTTAATTCTACGATTCAATAGAATTAAAATAAAATAAAAAATTGATTGAGTTTTATTAGATGGGTGTTGAGATATCCTTAAAGTTTTAAAATGTCTAACTAAATAAAAACTGCGCAGAAACTATTTTAAAAAATATCAGTAATATCCTAATAGAATTCAACCAATTTTTTTTTTATTTAATTCAAAAATTAGTATAATTAAAAATAAAAAAATTTAATTGATGGTTGCTGTGATATTTTCGTTTAAAGTTTTGAACGTCTAAATGAAAACTGCACCGAAACTATTTTCAACTTTGTAACGAAGGTATTTTAGTAACCATCTAATAGAATTCAATTAAATTTTTTTATTTTTAATCATACTGATTTTTAGAATTGAATAAAAAAAATTTGATTGAATTTTATTAGGTGGTTATTGAGATATCTTCATTCAAAGTTTTAAACTAAAAACTGCGCAGAAACTATTTTAAACTTTGAACTCTTTGAATGAAGATATTTTGGTTCAGTAACCACCTAATAGAATTCAATCAAATTTTTTTATTCAATTCTAAGAATCAGTATAATTAAAAATAAAAAAAATTTAATTGAGTTCTATTAGGTGGTTGCTGAGATATCTTCGTCAAAGTTTTAAACGTTTAACTAAATGAAAACTACACGAACCTATTTTAAACTTAAAACGAAAATATCTCAGCAGCCACCTAATAGAATTCAATCAATTTTTTTTATTCAATTCTAAAAATCAGCATAAATAAAAATAAAAATTGATTGAATTTTATTAGGTGGTTACTGAGATATCTTCGTTCAAAGTTCAAAATAGTTTGCGCAGCTTTTATTTAGTTATACATTTAAAACTTTGAATGAAAATATCTCAGCAACCACCTAATAGAATTCAATCAAAATTTTTTTATTCAATTCTAAGAACCAGTATAATTAAAAATAAAAAAAATTTAATTGAATTCTATTAGGTAGTTACTGAGATATCTTCATTCAAAGTTTTAATCGTACCGAAACTATTTTAAACTTTGAACGAAGATATCTCAGTAGCCACCTAATAGAATTCGATTAAATTTTTTTTATTCAATTCTAAAATTCTAAAAATCAATATAATCAAAAATAAAAAAATTTTGATTGAATTCTATTAGGTGATTACTGAGATATCTTCATTCAAAGTTTAAAATAATTTCGGCGCAGCTTCGACGTTTAAAACTTTGAACGAAGATATCCCAGCAACCATCTAATAGAATTCAATCAAAGTTTTTTTTATTTATTCTAAGAACCAGTATAATTAAAATTAAAAAATTTAATTGAATTCTATTAGGTGGTTGCTGAGATATCTCCATTCCAAGTTTTAAACGTCTAACTAAATGAAAACTATGCTGAAACTATTTTAAACTTTGAACGAAGATATTTCAGCAACCATCTAATAGAATTCAATTAACACTTTTTTATTTTTAGTTATACTGATTCTTAGAATTGAATTAGAATATCAAATAAAATTACTGATGAATTGCTGAGAGATTTATTTGTATTTTATATAAAACACCAACAACGCATTTATAAATACAAGAATCAGGTAAGCATTATAATTTTTATTTTTTTTTATTCTCAATTTTGTCTATATACATGTTTTAATTGTTTTATTTAAATTTACTATGATATTTACAAAATAATTTGCCCACTGCCCACCCATTTTTGATCACTGTTCTGGACTAAATCTGATTTGCCACCTACCCAACCAGCTAGTAGAATTATTTACTGTCATAGCTAATAATTCTTTTATCTATTTATAGTTAGACGGTCAAATTGCAAGAAAAAAGACTCTAAAGAATTTTCTAACATTGAAACAAAAACCTCCGTCCTTTCAATGTCTTCACCGGATACAGTACTCCAATATTTGTCACGAACTTTCTCGTTCAATTCATTTACAGTAAGTTTTAGACTTTCAAGTTTTTTTTGTTGTTCTGTTTGTATAAATTCTACTACTACTAATTCTCGACTTTCATAAATTTCAAATCCACTCTCTTCGAACATTCCCTGAAATGTCCTCTATACATTGGGTATTAATAATTCTGTGCCACCATATGTATGTTCATGGAAAATATGCCTACAAGGTAGCAGGTAACGGCTATGGAATAGCCAATGGCAGTCTAATGAAGTCAAACCTGGTGCGCCTTTGCCTTTTTCGAGTCTACTCATCATAGCACAGGCTTCCTTCACTAATAGTTGTTGAAATAGGTAAGGAAATTTATAAATTTCTTCAATAATGTCATCCGCCATGCCGTATGCAGATATTTTTTGAGAGTGCCAGGATGTAGGTGAGATTTTCTGGGTCACGTGCACAATCAATCTCTGATCCGGATCAGATTCCGTGATTACCCTGTTATACAGATCAACAAATAAGTACACTTTTTTTTTTGCCTTTTTTTTTTTTTTTTAATTCTTTTTTTTATTATAGCGTCGCCATTCGTCATTAATGTTGTCATTGTTGGTTCTTCTTTTCATCGCTGGTGTCGTCGTTGCTTGGTGTCGTCGTTCGGTTTGGTGTTGCAATTGTTAACATTGTGCTTTCACTTGTCAGGTAGGTCGTGGATGTCATTGGTAAAGCATCGCTTTTGCCAGTGCAATGTTGCGTTTGTTTGTCGTTTCCTTAGTAGCGGTTTATTTTTTTTTTCTTCTGCGTCTTTAACTTTCTTGTACTGTACTGCCGTTTTATTCGTAGTGTTTAATCTTGTTTCGTCGTTGGTGTCGTTATCTTGTTACGTCGTCTTAACGTTTCGTAACCGGTAGAGTCATCTATGTTAATGGGTCAAAATTAGGTGTTAGATAGTAAATTAGGGATAGGGTTGTATAGACGTGTGAGGTTAGGGTAGAGGTTAGATTGCAATGTGAAAGGTTAGTATTAGTTAGTGAATTGACTTGACAAAAAAATCTTTGATCGTTGATTGATTAAAAAAAATTTTCAATGGTCGATCAAAAATCGATTATGTATTTTAATCGAGTATAATCGATCAAGCATATAATTTATAAGCTCGAGCATATATAATCGATCAATCATTGGGTCAATCATTGATCGATTATCAAATTAAAAATTACAGCTGTGTAACCTTCGTAGGCATCTTATTTCACAATTAGACTTCACTGCTTTACTATCAGTTATTTATATTTATTTTATAAAATTATTTATTTCGCATTTATTTTATACCTGATATCAGATATTTATTAGTATTTATTTTATATTTATTTTATATTTATTTCGTATTAATTTCATATTTATTTATATAATGCGCAAAACCATTTTTAAAAATACAATAACATCATTAATAATAAACATCTGCCCCGCAACTAATATTAATTTAAATCTAACTTACCTTGTAACCTAACCCCAGCCTCCAACTAGACCCACATAACTATCAAAACATGATCCTAACTCTTATGCACTACTATCTAACCTTAACCTTGTCATTAAGCCCGCTCTAACATTCTAATTCTATTCTAACTCTTACTATAAATCTATCTATAACCCTAATCTAAACCCACTGCTGCCGTATTCTGCTATTTTATATACTGCCAATGACCTACAACACTAGCAAAGGGAAGACAAACACAATGCCAAATATCTGAAACCATTGAAATGCGGCACGAAATGATACTGGTACACGGAACCAACACAATGCGAACTAGTAATGCAACACGACAGAACACCAACGAACTGCAACATGACATTGCAATGTGATACAACACCATACTAATGAATGCGACATGGCACAGTACTAGAAAGCGACATAGAACCCCAGTAAAGTGACGAAAAAAAGCTCCAACAAACAACGACGATGATACGATATACAGTATATAAAAAAAAAA
>QKWP01001124.1:78641-127891 GCA_003550325.1 Gigaspora rosea
TTTTTTTGTTTTTTTTTTAATTTATTTTTTTTTAAATTATTTTTTATATTTTTTTTAAATTAATTTGTTTTAATTTTTTAATTTTTGTTTTTTTAAATTATTTTTTATTAATTCGCTCTAATTTTATTTTTTAAATTTATTTTAAATAATTTTATTTATTTTAAATTATTTTATTTATTTTAAATTATTTTTTTATTTTACAGTATAACCCACTTTATCTATTGAAGTACAAGAAGACCAAGATGGTTCGTATATTTATTTTTAATTACCTTTATTTACATTATATCAAGCATGCACTAATACTAACCTTCTGCATTACATCTAACCTCTACCCTAACCTTACACGACTATCCAACCCTATCCCTAATTTTACTATCTAACACTACTCTCGTACTCTATCTTCTAATTTTGGCCATTAACATAGATGACTCTACCGGTTACAACATGGCGAAATGTTAAAATGACGTAACAAGATAATGACACCAACAACGAAACAAGATTAAACACTACGAATAAAACGGCAGTACAAGAAAGTTAAAGACGCAGAAGAAAAAAAAACAAACCACCACTAATGAAACGACAAACAAACGCGACATTGCACTGGCAAAAGCGACGCTCTGCCAATGATATCCACGACCTACCTGACAAGTGAAAGCGCAACGACAACAATTGCACGACAACAATTGCAACACCAAACTGAACACGACACCAGCCAACGACGACACTAGCAACGAAAAGAGGCACCAACAATGACAACATTAACGACGAACGGCGACACTATACAAAAATAATATAAAAAAAAAACTAAATTAAAAAAAAAAGCAAAAAAAAAGTGTACTTATTTGTTGATCTGTATAACAGGGTAATCATGGAATCAACCCGGATCGGAGATCGATTGTGCATGTGATCCGGAAAATCTCACCTACATCCAGTATCTGTCATATTTTTTAATACGGAAATCGAAAGCAGCACACTCAGAATCAGACCGTTTCTTATTATCAAGAGCAACGATATTATGCATTGCACCTAAAATAAATAGTAAAAAATTTGACATTTTTTTATAAAAAAAAATTGGAGCTCTCAAGAAAAGCGGCTAAATTCAGATAATTTGAATCGTCTCAAGAGACGATTCAAATTATCTGAATTTAGTCGCTAGATCTTGAGAAATTCTTATTTTAATTTTTAAAAAATGTTGTATATGCATAATAAGCCATTGCATATCTATTAAGCCATGGGATGAAGACGTCGCTCTTTTCAACTCACTGTGATAAGATTCTATTGGGTTCGTGGAAGTAACTTGAAGAAGCAAGGGGGAATGCTGAAGTGCCAACACAAACCCCACTGCTGAATATTCTTTTTGTAGTTTCTTTCAATATATCTTCGAACAGCGGGGACGGAGCTACGATCAATAGCATCTTGGACAAATTTTTCGCATCCAATTTTTGTTCTTTTGTGCATTGCTGCGACCATAATATCACGAGGTTCTTTTTTCGTAGATTTTGCTTAACCAAGTCCTCATTACATGGACTACACAAAAAATCAAATTACACTCTTGTTCACCGGCATTTATACCCGGAAAAGCCTTTTTAACTCCTTTTACCTCAATACTACTTTGATCAGCAAGTATATATTGGGGGGACCAACGACAATCTTTCTACGAATTATCTTTAATGCTTTTCCGACGGTGTCACTATCCTCGGCACTAACGAAAAAGTGAGCTCCCACGTCCCAGCAACTATAGGTATCACGAACATATAGAGTAAAAAGGTGCCAATCATATCTATTGGTCTTATGGGTGGAATCCATAAGCGTCAACCACCCATGATGCTGAAGTTTCTTTAATTGCATAGGATGCGCAAAAACAATGCCTTTTGTTTTTCGCTAGAAAATGCGATATTCCTCAATCTGATATCCTTGTCCTATTAAATATTCTATGGAATCTGACAAATCTATTCTCAAATTAGAATCACCAACAAGATGTGCCTCAACAGGCCCACGAACTTTATATTTAATGTTGGTCACTTCCTTTCGTTTTAACTCATGCACACCTAGTGAATTGACCCGTCTAAAAAATCTTCACCGGGTCATCCGGCGGGTGGACAATGTGCCACCCAGGTGGAAACGGGTCAGTCCAAAAAAAGGCACCACCCGGGTCACCGGGTCAATTAAAAAAAAATCTCAGGTGGTTAATATAACTAGTGATTTGACCCGGGTGGGTGTAACCTATAGTTGGTGGTAGAATTAATTTTACGGCATTGCCGTATTTTTTGCCGTAATTGCTGTGAGCCGTAAAGCTGTAATGCCGTAATGCCATAAAGCCGTAATGCCGTAATGCCACAATGCCGTAATACTGAAATACTATCGCCATCTGCTATAATACCGTTTATTAAAATTCTGTACTGCATTATGGTTTCCTTTAAATAATACACTATTAAATATTTTTTGAATTTGATCCTGTCGACTTCATTAATTTTGTACATGTAATGACTATGAATAAAAGGGTTTGTAGGTCTAGGTTTTATTTTGACTTAAACGCCGTGATTTATTTTTTTTGGCCAATAAGACCAGTCTATAAGTCATTGTTTGAGAACGACTTTAGCGAGCTAATTGATCAAAAATGACATAATTGTTAACAGCATTTATGGCTTATATATGCATACATACTTACGTATTTAAAATTTATTATAACTATTGTATCCTGCTGCAGAATACACTTTAAATAATTTATATTACCGATTAATTAATGTAAATAAAATAATTATATAGCAAATAATAACATATTCATCAGTTTTCAGTTTGGTGTGACTTAATTACTTCATTATAATATTATACCATAGTTACGGTATCGCATTATTACAATATTGTTTATTGCGACATTATGGTATTACGGTAATTCAGAATTGCGGCATTGCGGCATTACAATATTACGGCATTACAGCATTACGCCATTATTAATTCTACCACTGGTAAAATGTCATAATTGCTGTAATTCAGTAATCCTACCACCAACTATAGTGTAACCCAGATCAACGCAAGGTGGGTGGGTGACCCAAGTCAAGTTGTAATGGCCCGGAGAACGGGTGGGTCAAACCTGCGGGCAGAGACCCGTAAAAATTTTTTGTGTTATACAAAATCTTTATTTTTGTTATTGCAATAATAAATTAACTTTGTATTAATTTGTGATTTTTTCGGAAATCATCAAAAATTTATCCAAAATTTTGGTTTGACCTTTCTAGTATTTTTATGTTCATTCATTTTTTCTTTCGGAAATTTTCAGAATCTTAATTCTGCATACTATCCGACACCAATAGCCAATCAAATTTATATAATATCACATGAGTATCTCTTGAAATTTGGTTTAATTTGCATAATCAATATAAATTTGCATTAATTTGTATCGGGTTTCTGCCCGTGGGTTGACCCACGGGTCATCCGCGGGTTGACTCACCTGTTCTCATCCGGGCTGCTACAACTTGACCCGGGTCATCCACCCACCTGCGGGTGACCTGGGTGACACCCACCCAGGTCAAAATACTACGCACACCTGAACCATGACCCAACTTGGAATGGGTATGATTTTGCGAGTTTTTATAACGTTCAATCTTCACTTTGTTCAATGAAATCTGCCAGGAAACTTTAATTTTCACTTTACATAGTCCTGACGGTCGTACTTTTGTTATTCAGCGTTTTTTATTCGGAATATTCTCTTTCTGGCAGGTGCTTGATTCTCGATGCTTTGTAAAACGACAGGTAAAAACTTTCAAGACATTCCCATTTACGCTTTTATAAGAATTCCATTGGGTCCATATATTCGTGACCAAAGACCACCAAGTCTCGTTGAAATCATCAAGCGAAACTTCCAAAGGTAGATTCACGTCAAAAAGAAGGCCTTGTTTTTCGTCAGGAGTAAGGTTTGTAATTGACGCAGCTGCTAAAGCAGCAGAAATAAAGTCCATGATACAAGGTTTGCTTAAAATTTTATGAAAAAAATATACAAAAAAAAACCCCTGGTTGGGGACAAGGAATCAATATTTGTTCTAAAGGTTAAAACGGAAAACAAGATTTTTAATAACATTAAAAAAAAGTATGCATGTTATATATAGTCAAGAAAAAGGTAAAGTCACAAAACTTACTGACTAGCGTTAATATTATGGTTGACTTGAGATTTCAGGATTTAGCAATAAATCGTTTCGAATAAAGAAAAAAAAAAAATAAAAAAAAAAATAAAAATAAAAAACCCTCCGCAGGAAAGTTCAAAGTAAAGTACAACAAGACCGTGGAAAATTTAGAGAAAAATAGAGCTGCGAAAAAGTTTACCACGAACTTTAGCTAATAAGTTAGAATGAACAAAATCCGGTACTATTTGGCTGACAAATCAACAATGTCTGGCCAATCACGACTATTGTTTCATTTGGCCAATAAAAATTCCTCACGTGATTCTGCTCCGCTTTAGACGTCCCCTTAATCTAGTAGGCCTGCTAACCTAATTTTATAATGCGGGCCAACCCTAACCCTAATTTTATAATACGGGCCAACCCTTACCCTAATTTTTTAAGGCCTTAAAAAATTAGGGTAAGGGTTGGCCCGAATTATAAAATTAGGGTTAGGGTTGGCCCGCATTATAAAATTAGGTTAGCAGGCCTACTAGATTACCAAAACAAGATTTGTGTAACATTACACGACTTAACAGCGCGAAAAATAACTATGAATCTACAAAAAAAGTCGAGTTTTTATTGGTGCAACATATATTACTATGGTGCAAATAGAAAAGGTGATTGATGATCTAATGTTACATGAACACCATGGTGCAAATAGCAAAAACCATGGTGTAAATAGCGGTTCCCTAAATAAATATGCTGTAGGCAATAAATAAATATGTTTTAAACAATTAATAAACATGCAGAAAAAAATCGGGGGTAACTTATAAAACGATAGATTATAATCGCTATATAGTAAAGCCTAAATTTTACTAAGCAAATCGATCAAAGTTGCATAAGTAACCTTGTTCAGCAGATCTAAATACGCGTACTCTAAAAATTTTATAAAAATCGGAAACCTTTTTATTATTTGACTTTTAATTTTTACGTTCAACAGTTTTTTTTTTTGTAAAAAAAAACCGCTGAACATAAAAATTAAACGTCAAATAATAAAAGGTTTTCCAATTTTTATGAAATTTTTAGAGTACGCGTATTTTGATCTGCTGAACAAGGTTACTTATGCGACTTTGATCGATTTACTTAGTAAAATTTAGACTTTACTATGTAGCAACGTTTATCGATCGTGGGGGTAGCTTATTTTCAGAACTAAAAATTTTGTTAAATATCTTTTGGTGCGACAAAGGGTAGCTTATTTTCGGGTCAAAGGCATTTTGACGTTTTTGGATCAAAACTGGGGGGTAGCTTATTTTAGGAGGTAGCTTATTTTCGGCAATATACGGTACTTATGAAATACATGTTGCAGATACTTTTTTTTAAGTATCTCTAGCTGATTAATAGGGGCCACTTTGTATTCCAAAAAAACTTTAATATCGTGAATCATTTCATTATTAAGATGTCAATATCTAGTGATAATATCAGAGACTTGTCCAGAATTAATTTCGTGGTTATGCGTATTTTGTAATGTTGTACATTTTATCTCATGAGAAGTTTTTGGAAATGAAAAGTTGCAATGCCATTCATAATTTGTTTTGTACTGTAGTACCATGTAAATGGTGTGAATTTTGATCAATTACTTTTCGAGCTTCATAAGTGCCACTTGAAAAGCAACAATAAGATTTGCGACGAATTATAGTAGGATCATTTGGGTCTTTATTATTACGAAAAATTTGATACCCAAAGCCTCGTTTTAAACAATAATTATATATAAAGCTATCAACAGATAACCAATTATCAAAACAGCTGCCTATATGAAGACTATATTGATAGCCTGAAGTATTTAAATCCCTATAATTATCATTACTAAAAATGCTCGTTTCGGTGTTGTCAAAGTTGCTATCATGTTTATTAACCAAGGTATCATCAATAGAGGTATCATCCTCGTTATTTACTTGTATAGAAATTGGTAGACAATTATTGTTGGATTTAGAAAGTAGCGAAAAAAACTTGTATTAACCAGGCTATGATCTTCATAAGGGTGGTAATATATATTACGTAATATAATTTTACTATTCCTTACCCTCCTCCCCACTATATAAGAGAAATTTGATTGGCTATTATGAACTTCTATATTTAACGTAAGATTTTAGAAACCCCCTTCCTAGTGATGGTACCCGGGTAGGGTATCACCTGGGTTATCCGCAGATAGTCGGATATCCGGGTTGTGAACTCAGCTACCCAAATAAACCTACCCAGATAATATCAGATAAAATACCCGAATAATACCCGGATAATACCCGGAAAGTACTTGCACAATAGGAATTTACATGTAAAAAAAAAAAAAAAATTTATTTGAAGAATTTATTATTTTTCTTTGTTTTTTGTTGTTTTTTTTGCCGGCCTGATGAAATGATAATCACTAATTAGGGGGCATCCATAAATAACGTTATGTACCCCCCATAGTAGCGCTGGACCCCCTCCTCTACTATATAAAAAAATTTTTCAAAATCCATATGTTTATATATAAAATTTTACAAAAACTTGAATATATTATGATCCAGTAGTCCAATTTGGATGATTTTGGTACCATTCGATTCGTCTCTATGAGACGAATCCAATAGTACCAAAATCATTTCATTTGGATTACTGGATCACGTTTTATTAACGAAATACTATTGATTTTATAGTAATTTTATAAAAAAACATACTAACCAATAGTATTTCGTTAATAAAACGTGACCCAGTAATCCAAATCAAATGAAATTGGTACCATTCGAATTCTCTCCTCGAGACGATTCGAATGGTATCAAAATCATCCAATTTGGACCACTGGATCAAGTTTTAGACAAATTTTAATAAAAAAATTGCGTTATATTAGGGGGACCCCCCCTACATAGTGGAAAATCGGTATATTTGGGGGACCCCCCTCAAACATAACGTTATTTATGGATGCCCCTTATCAAAGGTAAAAGCGAGAAAATTTGGTGATCTCTAAATGATTAGAGCGCTAATATCATATGACCTTAATATGTTACGATAATAACCAGATTATAATTTGTATATACCAGGAATATAGTTATACTTAATTGGTCATATTTATTTCACATATTAATAGGCTATACTTATATGAGATGAAACGAAATCAGGTTTTGGAATATATGTATTATTTCTCGATTTTCACCGATCGTAGAAATTTGTAAGACCATAGCACTACTGTATCTACCATATATTTTATAGGATTTAGGCCAGAAAAGGGTTTTTACTAAATTAAAATTTCGATTTGAACACAAAAGCAATCTAAAGTAATAGTATTTAATTAACTTTACCTGGATATATCGGGTAGGATTTTATATCCAAATATATCCATAGATCACCCAGGTAACCCGCAGGTTTACCCGTCGGATAACCGGGTAGCATTTTTTTAATTGGGTACCATCACTACCCCTCCCTTCTAAAATATTACGTAATATCTGTCACTACCCTAATCAAAATGTGGTGAAAGATCCGTATCTTTAAAATTATTATTAGAGGATTTAGAATAAGATAAAGAGATATTGTCAAAATCTCCATCATGGTCATTAAACGAGGTATTATTTCTATGTATAAAAGTTGGTAAACAATTATTGTTAGTTTCAGAGAGTGGTGAAAAAGACTTCTGTTAACTAGGCTATTACCTTCATAACCAGAAGGTGGTGGAGGATTCATATCTTTAGAATAAGGTAAGAAAAATAGATGATTTATTTCTTCTAAATTACTATCATTAAGAAATGCTATAAATGAGTTCTAGTCGATATTATCCATCAGGTCGAAGTCGATAATCAATACTAATAACCAATGCGATACTCTCGTAAGTCGTTTTTATACGTTTATTAATAAATTTGTTTGATTAATCATATTTTGTATGAATCTTGTTTTTATTACACTTGGAAAAAGCGTGATTACGTCTATAATTATTCTCATTATATATTTTAGCACCAAATCAATTACATCATTATTTACACGCAGCATAGTGAAATTCACCGCAATTTTTAATTACATAATTTTCTGTGAATTATACCTGTTTCATAGACGGAAGTTCTTCTAATTGGTTAATTGTTGTAGACTACTCGCGAGTGCAGTCATTATGGAAGTTTTACATAAAGAAGTTATGCGAATTAGTAAATAAATTTAAACTGTATCTGCGAAATACATAGAGAAAACTTGGATGCCACAAAGCTAAAACTTGCAAATCTTCTCTATAAAAAAAGTGGTTTGGGGTATGGTATGGGAAAATAGTGTATATGTATGGGGATAGTACGGATCATGTGCACATATAAGCACATTTTATGGAGTAGCACAGTTAAAAATGACACAGGCATGGGTGGTATCATGTGGCATGTATAGGCACGTTTTACAGAATAGCACAGTTAAAAATGACATGAACACAGGTGGATAATAGCTTTGTGCGAGATCATCAGGTGGCATATTATATTACACAGAATGGTATACATTAGATGATATATATATGCATATTGTATACGTTTTTTCATTTCACGAAATCTACATAGTGAAATTCACCAGAGGCATTTCGTGATATCTATATGGTAAAATTCACCAGAGGTTAATATTAAATTATTTCTTGTTTTTTTATTTGAATTTTTATTTTTTTTTATTCGAAATTTTATTTATTTTTTAATTTTTATTTTTATTTTATTTTTATTCAATTTTTATTTTTTTTTTTATTCGAATTTTTATTATTTTTTTATTTGAATTTTTATTTTTATTTATTTATTTTTTTTTATTCAAATTTTTATTTTTTTATTTTTATTTGTTTTATAATTCGAATTTTTATTTTTATTTTTTTTATTAATTATTTTTTTTTTAACTTTTTTTTGACTTTTTTTTTAATTTAATTTTTTTTTATTTTTTAAATTATTTTTTATTTTTAATTTGAATTATAATCAAAATAACTCATGGTGATCATCACTATAGTCATGTGATGATCATCACTATAGTCATGTGATATATATACCTGGTAACTGATACGCGCCGAATTTTATTAACTTCTATTTCTTTTTAATTTTACTTATTTTATTACTTTTACAGTACCTTAACTCTATTATTTGAACATTTTGTAATCACAAATTTGCCTGTCTGCTTATTCTGCTTATTACACCAGTACTGTATATTTTCGTTATCGTATTAACATTTTTTTTTGCAGTTTAGAGACGCGTCGTGCATTCTTATAGTTTTTTTTAGCTACTTGTTACCCTAGCCCGTTTACTTCTGCTTGCATTACTAAAAGTTTTACTATTAATTTAGCTTTGAATACAAAACTACTTGCTTATTTTATAGTAGCCGTGTCTTTTGTCGTCATGGTAATGTCTCTCCTTGTAGTTTATAGATGCATCGTGCATTATTGCTGCCTTTTAGTTTCTTTTATCGCATTTTGAATTTTTCTTAGTGTGCTATATTATCTTGATTATTGAATCGTTACTCATTAAATATTCAGTGACACGTTTATCAAAAGAATTATAAACATGGAAGGTGAGTTAGTAGCATTATTTTTTATTATTTCTTGTTATCAAACATTACCATTTCTAAGCTTTATATTTTCATTAGAATCTTCAAACAGCTCTTTCATAAATTTAGAAACTACAAATGACATAGAAGTAGAATTAGTAACTTTAGAGATAGATGAAACAACAGACATAGATCAAAATGACGAACAGGACCTTCAAATCTTAGTAGGGGATTCATACTTAACATGGGATTTAGCCAAGGTACGTTTCAATAGTTTTGCCAAAGCTACAGGGTTCTTTTTACGTTGAAAAAGAGTAGCAACTAATAGTGATGGTGAGGTTAGACAACATACATTCGAATGTACACATTTTGGAGAATATGTTAGAAATCAGGTTGTTGAACTTTCGCAACAACGCAATAGACGTTCAGGAAAGATATCATGCCCATGGCATATAAATTTATCAAAACCTAAGAACTCTGCAGTCATAATTATCACGAGTATTATAGAAGAACATAATCATCCAATGCAACCTGACGTCGTATTGTACGCTCCAAAGTATAGAAAATTGTCCTTAGAAGTTCTGGAAAAGATAGAATTTTATGTGACAAAAGGAAGAATTGGGTCCAAGCAAATGCTGCCTCTTTTATCTTTTGAATTTCCTGAAAGCATTATTCATAAACGCGTCTTTATAATGCCATCCAAAAATTTAAAAGGCCACTTAATCAACGACAGGGAGAAGCACAGCAATTTGTTGATTACTTGTTACAGTTAAAAAACCAAGAACCGGGCTAGACTGTCAATATTAGGGTAGACCTATATGATAATCGGCTTATGGGATTGTTTTGGATGTCTCCAATACTTAATACGTTACATTGATCTTGACCAAACTGACAACACCTGTCAAATGAATTGGTTCGATATGTACCTTACTCTCGTGATAGTTGTCGATAATAATACAAAGAGTCAATTAGTAGCCCAAGCGTTATCTAATGACAAAACTACTGAATCATACGAATGGTTTCTTGAATGCCTTTTGAATACGGCAAATAATACTACCACTAGTAGTGTTATTCTCCAATGCTAAGCCGGCGTTAAGCTGCGCTATTGTCCTAAAACTACCTACGACACACTATTTTTTGTGTATATTTTATATTCAAGAGAATATTCGTAAAAATCTACGGAGTAAACTTGGCAATAAATTTGATGAGTTTTATAGGGAGTTCTTGTATGCATAAAATAGTACGTTTGAGGAGGATTTTTATAGAAGATGGTCACGTCTGTTAAACAAATATTCTCAATCGCAAAATTATTTTAATAGAGCATTGCAGGGAAGTATAAAATCATGGGCTCGATGTTATCAACTAAATTGTTTTACAGCGAGTATTCAAAGTACCCAGCGTGTTGAAGTAATAAATCGACTTATCAAAGAAGGTATCAGAAGCACTTGCTCTTTACATGATCTTCATCAGCACATACAGAATCTTTTGGATAACGAAGCTAAGTGGGCCCGCCATAATAGCTATATGAATTCTCTATCTACTAATCAAGCACTATCAATTGTGGCATCAGTATTTCCTAAAGTCCTTGAAATGTTAAAATTGTATGTAACTCCCCATATATTGGCCGTACAAGAACAACAAATCGCTGGATCACTCTTATATAGGGCTTTGCTTCGATTAAAGAAAGATATTCTGAAATTACAGGTTCAATAATTGTTTTTTTAGCATTAAGCTTTAAATTCTATTATTATTATTATTTCTCATGTTTTATAAATTAAGTTTTAGATTTTTTTTTATTAGAAAAATCAAAAGTTGGATTACGATAACGGCTTTTTAGAGGATCATCTTAACAGGCCACAAACTTCTATCATCGCTCTAATAAAAGATATTGAACCAAATAACATAATTAAAATATGGGAGCTTATGTGTCTATCAAATAATTACAAACATTACGTCGTATTACTAAATGATGATGGATATCTATGTACTTGCATGTCAATAATCAATCGTAGTATCATATGCGCCTATTTTTTTCAAGTGATGATAAATACTAAAATGGCGAAGTTTTATATTGGATTAGTAGCAAGACGTTGGTACTATGATGATCGGCAGGATATAAAGCTCGAAGTTTTCTAAAGTGTTGAGATTTCAATGACATTTCAACGAACAGCTACTAGCATAATTGTCCCGGATTTTCATATTATTGAACAATTTAGAGACTCTAATATGCATATCGTAAAAAATCGTCAATTGGCTAATAAGAAAGTCAAATACGCAAATGGATTCAGAAAAATAAAAAAGGCACTTAATATTGCTTTAGATCTTGGATGCGAAAAAGAGTTAATTAATCTTATGACTCGTTTTATTGACCAGAAAAAATCCGCAATTGAAAATGTTGACAATGAAAATATTCAAATTGATGAATCTCAACAGATGATTGTGGCTGACCCTTTTGTTACGAAACATTGTAGACGACCACTAATCAAAAGATTAAAAAGTTCTTCTGAGAGTTATTGTCACAACGAATTAACACCACATGCAAATCTTCAGAGTTCAAGTTTAGGAATACCTTTTGCAAATATAGATTTAAATAGTCATGTTGTAGATAATAATGCGGAAGAATTATGCCATGGCAGTAAAAAAAAATATGTATGCAATTTATGTGGTGGGACAGGGCATAATGCACGCACTTGCAAGCAGCAGAAATAGTGATGTGATATCTGATATGGCATAGTTATAGTGCACTCTTAATTGTGAAGTATGATTTCTAAATTAACAACTATTTATGCAGTGCATATTCCATTTGAGTTGCAAGATATCAAAATCATAATTATTATTTGTGATTTTGATAGCTTAACATTAGTAATGTTGTGCATCAGGTTGAAGTTTGCATCAAATTAAAATTATTGAATTTTTGACAGGTGTTTATAGCAGTATTTTAATTTGACGCAGATATTAATTTGACGCACAATAGTAATAACTTATTTGTTAGATAATACTGCTAGATCGTATTAATGTGTTATTCGATGTCAGATAAGTATCAACGAATAAGTTTTTGGTAATGTTTTTATTTACATGCTTTTATAACTTAGAGTACTAATAGTAGAATTTTGATTTTGAAATAGATATTATATAAACGAAGAATTTGAAATAGTTAAAGTACATGAAATGTCTTATCCTCATTGTGTTACCAAAAGCTGGGATTTTTAGGTATACGCTCCGCGAGACAGCTGCCTAGCTGCGAGTGAAGCGAGCAGTGTATGGCAACTATATTAGTTCATAATAAAGTAATAAAATTTTGTATATTAAGTGTTTATATTGAAAGTATTGCAAGGATTTGAAATAGTTAAATTACATGAAATAATTTTATTCTCGTTGTGTCACCAAAAGCTGGGATTTTTAGGTATACGCTCTGTGAGACAGCTGCCTAGCTGCGAGCGAAGCGAGCAGCGTATGGCAACTATATTAGTTCATAATAAAGTAATAAAATTTTGTATTATACTATAAATTAACGTATTGGTCTAATTGCTAAATTTCTACTGTAATACTTATTTGTGTAACGTTCATTAGTAAGTCACGTGACCATGATATTTTCACTACTGGTTATAGTTAGATGCATTCTTTAATTTTTATAATTTTTTTATTTTTTTTAAATTATTTTTTATTTATTTATATTTTAATTTTTTTTAATTTTTTATTATAATTACATTTTTTTATTATTATTTTTTTTATTTACATATATTATTTTTATGGAGTTATCTATGTGCTACCCTGGGTGGTAAATTATTTTTGCCACTCTAGTGATTATCCAATCAAATCTCATTAAAAATACAATTTTTTTATTATTAAAAATACAATTTTTTATTATTAAAAATGAAATTTTTTATTATTAAAAATACAATTTTTTATTATTAAAAATACAATTTTTTTTATTTAAAAAAACACGTATAAGGGAAGTGTCAGATATCAGCTGATATCGTAGGGTAGAGGGGAGGTAGACAAAATCTCAGGTCTAAATATACACATATAACCAATCAGAATAACTAAATTTCTCAGAAGGGGGGGAGTGGGCTCTATGGTAAACTGATCTCAGCTAATATCTGACACGTCCCTAATATAAAAAAACTTTGTGTAACAAAAAAAAGAAAAAAAACTACGTGTAAATAAAAAGAAAAAGTTTCGCAATCATCGTTGCATAACGAATATCATTGCATAATGAAGTGACAAAGCCCTCCAAATCTACTGCAACAAGGGCAGCGAAGAATCAGCCTATCCACAGTGTGAAAGAAACGGGAAACAGAATGCGGAAATGACAAAAAGGCCTTGGAAGAACCACCGAAAAACAATGAAAGAACCCATAAAAAAATGACAAAAGAACTTGCAAAAAGATAACAAAGAATCTACTGGACGAATCTACCAAAAAACGATGAATGAAAAAGGTTAGTATGCTACTTATATCAAAAAAAAAAAGAATATACATAAGAAAAAACGCCAAGAGAAGTGAACCGAAGGTCAATTCCAGTGAATCAACCACAAATGCCGAAAGCAACAGGAAAGAAACCTAGAAACCTAAAAGAAAAAGAGTTAGTGCGCTAATTATATCAACAAAAAAAAAAAAATAATACATGTGGAAAAATGCCAAAAGTACACCAGGAAGCAAACCGAAGGTCCATTCTAAAGATTACCCCATCAATGCCAAAAGCAAGGAAGAAGCCTAAAAAGAAAAGGAAAAAAGAGGTTAGTATAGCCGTAAAATAAAAAAAGAATATTTATAGAAAAAAACTATATAAACCCAAGAACATACCGAGAAGCGAAACTGAAAGTCCATTCCACCACAAATGCTAAAAGCAATGGGGAAGAAACCTAGAAATCTGAAAAAAAGAGTTAGTGCACTAATTATATCAAAAAAAAAGGAACCAGGTAGGAAAAAAATACCAAGAGTATACCGGAAAGCGTACCAAATATCGACTCTAAGAGGAGTAACAAAAATCAGGTAATTTTTTAGGGGGGGGGAGTAAAAAAAGTTGAAATTATATATAAGAACCTGACTATTTATATATTGAGGAAGAGGGAGGGGGGTAGGCCTCTGATAAAAAATAATCAGGTGATTAATGACACTGCCCTAAAGATTCAACTACAAATGCCAAGAGCAACAGGAAAGAAACCTAGAAACCTGAAATAAAAAGAGCTAGTGCGCTAATTCAAGCGCAAAAAGAAAGAAAGCATGAATGCAAAAACAAAGAAGCAAGAACGCAAAAGAGCAAGAAAGTACGAACCAAAAGAGCAAGAAAGCACAAATGCAAAAAGCAAGGAAGCACAAATGCAAAAAAGCAAGAACGCAAATGCCAAAGTAGCACAAACACAAAAAAGCAAAAAAGCACGAACACAAAAAAGCAAGAAAGCACAATTGCAAGGAAGCAAGAAAGCACAAATGCAAAGAGGCAAGAAGCACAAACGCGAAAAAGCAAGGAAGCATAAATGCAAAAAGAAAAACACAAACGCAAAACACCAGCAAAACAAAAACATACCGAAATATGACATCAACGACGAAAAATAAGAGAAAAATAAATAACAGTAAAATATTTATAAACAAAACAATCTAATCTAGAAAAAAAATTTTGATTAGCAGATCTGGTAGGGTGTTAAAAAACGTAAATCCCACCTGAGATGGCACAGGGAATTTTTCTATTTTTATTGTTTTTTGTTTTTTTTTTAAAAATTTTTTTATCAGGGGTGTAATAAGTCAAGTTGAATATATGAAGATCGAACCGGCATGCCGATAGGGCATCAGATCCACAAAGAAGAATGACATTCGATAGTAACCAAAGTAATAATTATGAATTAGTATGTACCTACTACAATCATCGATTGTAATCGAATATTGATATATAAATAATGATGCAATACAATTTTGCAAAGTATCGTAAGCGAATCGTGCATAACAAATATAGTCATAATTATATAGTTAGTAAAATCATTGTATATATATATATGGCAAGCAAATAATTATAAAAAAAAGATATACTTCCTTTTTGCTAATCATAAAGAAAATCCTTACCAGTTACATTTTGTAGCAGCGGGAATAACCAACAAATCTACTAGTGATCTAAAATTATAAGCCATGATGCAACAAGACTTCAACGTGTTTGTTGAAAAATTTATTAGAAATCAGGATACTGTCAACACTCATCTTACCCCTATACTGCAAGGTCAACAAAAGCGGGAAGATGATATACTGTCGGAACTATTTCGTGTGTAGCAGAACGTATCTACAAAAGGGTTGACAATACGGTTACCAATGTTTGGGAGGAAGGAAAATAAAAACGTCATGGCTTGGTTATTACAAGTTGATTTATTGTTCAAAACACAAAGGATTGATGGTGAAGAACACTTGAAGAACGACTTCAATATATTATTACAGGTTTGAAAGACGTGGCGCTTCAGTGGTATTTGAACATGATTCAAGCTCACGAAGAGCATAAGCCTTTTGCAAATTGGGATGTTTTCGGTAATGCAATAAAAAATGCTTTCCAACCTCCTCAGCACCAACAGTCCTTACGAAGACAATTACGGAACATAAAGCAAACCTCGACGGTATTGAAATATACCTTGAGATTTCAAAATATTCTTGGACATGTAGAGAGTATGGACAAAGCTGATAAAATCTTGTACTTTATGGAAGGACTAAAGGTTGCCACTAAGGCGGAAGTAACTTATCGGTCACCAGAAAGCCTTGAAGAAGCAGTCCTTATGGCCACTACGTATGATACGGCAATGTATAGTGCTAGTGGAATGAGACATCTTGCCATAGAAGAAGTCAAATATAATGTTCTGAAAGCAAAAGAATCGGAAGGTATAGGTGTAGTACCAATGGAACTTGATAAAGCGGAAGCAAAAAAATTTCAAGGGTATAAAGATAAAAGAAAATTCTCTCAAAATAAGAATAATTATAATAAAAAGAAGGAGTATAGGCAAAAAGGGTTATGATTCAAATGTGGACAAAAAGGTCATATAGCAAAAATGTGCTATAACAAACCTAAATCAGACCTTGGTATGTTGGGTAATATGGATGACAAGGCTAAACATGTGAGTATCATAGAACTGGGGTTAAATAGTAAAATAAGAGAAAAACTTTTACGAGTGGTAGGAAAAGTTTGTGGGAAGATGCTTTAATTTTGATAGATTCCGGTGTTTCAAAGATTTCATTAATGAACAATTTGTGAAAAAATTTCAATTAACAGTAAAAGGGGAAAATGCGGAAAGGTCAACTGTAGAATTAGCAGATGGAACCCCTTGTGCGTCAAGTGGATACATATCGAATGTGCTGATACAAATGTATTCCTGGAAAAAAAGAAGACCACAGATGGAAGTTTTATCATTGCAAAAATATGACATAATTCTAGGAAAACCTTGGTTATATAATTATAATCCTCAAATTAATTGGAAGGAAAATAAAGTTTCATTGTGAAAGAAAAATAAGGTCTACAAAATTAATGCTAAAGCTAATAGAAGACAAGTACAGCTTGCTATGACAATGGTGTCGAGACATCAAATAAGTAAAAACATTAAACAAAAAGCAAAGTTGTTCGTAGTACTAGCCGCAACAAAAATAAAAGATGAAGAGAAAATAAAAGTACCTAAGTTTTTAGAGAATATGATTGATGAGTATCAGGATATTTTTCCTAAAGATCTCCCAAATGAATTGCCACCAAAACGAAATGTCGATCATGAAATTCTATTGCAAAAAGATGTACCACCACTATTCGGCCCCATTTATAGATTATTATTTTATGAATTAAAAGAGTTAAAGAAACAGCTAACTGAAAATATCAAAAAGGGAATAATTCGGCCTAGTTCATCACCTTATGGAGCCCTGGTATTGTTTGTAGCAAAAAAGGACGGTTCTCTCCATATATGCATGGATTACAGGGCGTTAAACAAAATAACAATTAAAAATAGATACCCACTTCCTCATATCGATGACTTATTAGACCAGCTTACAGGTGCAAGATATTTTAGTAAAATTGATTTGCGTTCTGGATATCATCAACTGTGTATCAAGGAAGAAAATATTTAAAAAATGGCATTTAGAACAAGATATGAACACTACGAATTTCTCGTAATGCCATTCGGATTAACAAATACCCTGCTTCCTTTATGCACCTTATGAACGATATATTTCAGGACTTTTTGGATAATTTTGTAATCATTTATCTTGACGGTATTTTAGTGTATAGTAAGTCCCAGGAGGAGCATGTGCAGCACGTGAAACAAGTGCTGGAGAAACTCTGAAAACATCAACTGTATGGAAATATAAAAAAGTGTAAATTCAGAAAAGCCAACATTGAATTCTTAGGATATATAGTAATGCCGAAGGGCCTTGCTACTGATTCGAAGAAAGTAGAAGCTATAAGAACTTGGATGGTATCATGAACTTCATTCATTTTTAGGGCTAGTAAACTTTTATAGAAAATTTATACCTGGCTGTTCTAAATTAACTACACCTCTGACAAGTCTTTTGTATAAAGATCAACTTTATGGGTGGAAAACTGAACAAGAGCAAGCATTCACTGAACTAAAAAAGGCACTTATGGGTGCCCCGGTATTAGCAATATCTTATCCTAAGAAACCATTTGTGGTATCAACTAATGAATCTGATTTCGCAATTGGTGCCATATTGAGCCAAGATTAAGGAAATGGTAAACAACTGGTAGCATATAAATTAAAGAAAATAACACCTGCCGAGATAAATTACCCAATCCATGAAAAAGAGCTATTAGCCATTATTCGTGCTCTAAAAGTATGGAAAGTATATTTGAAAGGACAAACTTTTACAATCGTCACCGATAATGCTTCGCTTGAATTTATTAATACTCAATTGAAATTGTCACGACGCCAAGCTAGGTGGGTGGAGATGTTATAGTCATATAATTTTAAAATTAAATACAGACCTGAGAAAGATAATATAGTGGCTAATGCACTATCTCGGAAGGTCGAAGCTAATTTAATGTTGATTATACATGTGGACCCCGAATTCTATACAATTATCCGGGAAGAATATAGCAAGGATGAATATTTAACTAGGATACTTACTGCTATAAAAGAACCAGAAGGAGAGAAGGCAAGACAGTTGAAGCAACAAGTAGGCCGATATCGATTAGAAGATGATGGGTTATTGTATATGGTCGAGGATCCTGAAATTTTCTGACTATATAACTTATATGTCAAAGCTAAAAGTAAGGATACTTTATGAACACCATGACATTAACGGACATCCGGGCATTGACCGCACTTATAGTAGTTTATACCAACTATACTATTGGAAAAGAATGGGGAAGGATGTAAAAAAATATGTAAATACTGTAGCTGCGAAAGCAGGCAAAGAAATAAAGCATCAAACAAGGCACCCACGGGACTACTACAACCATTGAGTATTCCAAAACTGCCTTGGGAACAAGTTTTGATGAATTTCATAACACATTTACCTGTAACGACAAAAGGTTATGATGCTATTATGGTGATAGTGGACCGATTTAGCAAAAAAGCACATTTCATTCCTACTCATTCAACTGTCACTGCGCCAGAAGTAGCAAAATTATATTTTCGTGAAATATTTAAAAATCACGAGATGTCACGTGGAATTATTTCTAAGTAACTTTTGGAAAGAATTATTTAAACTGTTAGGGACAAAGTTATATATGTTTACAGCTGCGCATCCACAAACGGATGGACAGACAAAAGGAATAAATAGAATATTGAAAGATATGCTAAGAGCTTATATTAACTATAAGCAAGACAATTGGGATCAACTTTTGCCGGCTGTGGAATTCACATAAAAAAAGCATAACAGGCATCAACCGGTTTTACTCTGTTTCAACTTGACTATAATCATTATCCGATAACTCCTAGTACCATAGTAGCAAAAGTATTAAATAGAATAAAGATAAAGGCGGCGCATGAATTGTATAAGCATTGGGCCGTAACCATGAAGATTGCTACGGATACGTTAGTCGCAGTGTAAGAAAGGCAGGCAAAATATTATAATAAAGGTCATAGAAATCAGAAATTACAGGAAGGAGAACAAGTTATGCTTTTTACACAACATCTTATACCAGTAGTGGATTCAAGAAGGGTTTTTAGAAAACTGACGCCAAAATTTATTGGACCGTATAAAATTGAAAAGAGAATTTCGACGACTGTATACAGTTATCACTACCAACCCATCTAAAAATACATCTAGTATTCCATATTTCATTATTAAAACTGTATGTCCATGATGAGTTTGAAGGAAGAAAGGAGGTACCACCACTTCCAGATTTCTTGATGAATCGAATTTGGACCCAGAATTTGAAGTCAAAGAGATTTTGGATAAATGGATGTACTATCGGAAGCCCCAGTATTTGATTAAGTGGAAAGGCTACCCTCTTCATGAAGCGACATGGGAACCATTATCAAATTTAAGCAATGCTATGGAAGTAGTAGAGAGGTATGAGGTAAATAATGGTGGAACTAGTGAAAAGTAGAGAGGTAGGCTGTTTGGGTTTAGGTGGGGAAGAGTGTAATAAGTCAAGTTGTAATATATGAAGATCGAACCGGCATGCCGATAGGACATTGGATCCACAAAGAAGAATGATGTTTGATAGTAAGCAAAGTAATAATTATGAATTAGTATGTACAGTACCTTGCATATGTACTACGATCATTGATTGTAATCGAATATCGATATATAAATAATGATGCAATACAATTCTGCAGTTATCGTAAGCGAATCGTGTATAACAAATATAGTTATAATTATGTAGTTAGTAAAATCATTATATATATATAGCAAGCAAATAATTATAAAGAAGAGATATACTTCCTCTTTGCTAATCATAAAGAAAATCCTTACCGGTTACAAGGGAACTTTTTTTAAATTTTTTTTGATACTTTTTTTATTTAATTTATTTAAATTTAATTTAATTTTTTTTTCGGTTTTTATTTTAATTTTCTATTTTTTTTTTTATTTTTTCGGATATTATTTTTTTTTATTATTAATTAATTTATTTTTTTTATTATAATTTAGAAATTAACTAATGTTCACCACAGGTGATTATCACCTGTAATAAATAAATAAATAAAAACAACCAATTTTTATTAAGTAAGTTAAATTTTTTTAATATTAGGGTAAGGGTAAGAACTGGGATGGGGCAGGGGGCATAGTTTGTACCAAAATTTTACAAGGAATTTTTTTTTTGCATAAAAAAAAGTAGTTTTATAGGCAAGTTTTTAGGCTAGAAGCAATTTTAGCAATTTTTTAAAAATTTCTTTGTTTTTGTTATACAAAGATTAATTTACATGTTACACCTGATCCTGAATTTTAATTGGCAAATTGACTATAGGTAATAATCACCTGTGGTGTAAATTAGAAATATTCTATAATTTATTTGTTTTTTATTATTAGGTTAGTGTCATTAATCACCTGATTATTTTTTATTAGAGGCCTACCCCTCTCCCTCTTCCTCATTATATAAATAGTCAGGTTCTTATATATAATTTCAACTTTTTTTACCCCCCTTCCCCCCTAAAAAATCACCTGATTTTTGTTACTCCCCTTAATTAATAATTTATTTTTTTTTATTATGATTTATTTATTTTTTTTTATTACATATAATTTATTTTTTTTTATTTAATGTTGTTTTAAATTTTTTTAATATTTTTTACAGGGGTTTTTTATTTAAAATAGCGGATATTACTGTTATGACAATTATCACCAGTTACACAATATAAGTATAAACCGATTTTTTTTTACTATATTTTTGCTTTTTTTTTACTAACACTCTTTTATAATCAATATGTTTTCAGGTTTTCCTTTCTTCGTCATTATTATCGTTCATATCGGTGTTTTTTCGTAGTTGGTGTCACTCACTATAATGGTGCTTTTCTTCATCGTTGGTGTTGTCGTGTCCAATTTGGAGTCTATTTCATCATCGGTATCATCATTTTCAGCATTCTTTTATTACTCGTATGGGCATCTGGAATTCTTTCGTTGCTGGTGTCGAGTTTCTTTCATCGCTATTGATTTTGGGTTCTTTTGTGCTAGGGTGTTGCCTGAAGTTTTTTTGCCATTGGTGTTGCGCATTCTTGGAGCGTACAATTATATATTCATTTTTTTGTTTTTTTTTTACTTTTAGTATCGTGTTCGTGTTATACTAATTCTTTTTAGGCTCAAAGTAGGTGGCTATTATGTCTTACGTTACCAGATATACTAGTCGTTGGTGTCGAATTTGCTGAATTTGAGAATCACACTACATCTAACGTTCGTAGTTGGTGTAGTGGTATCTTTATGGTGTTTGTGCAGTGGTGTCTTTATGGTGTTTATGCGGTATTTGTGGTGTTTCTAAGGCGTTTTTATGATGTTTCTTGTAATATGTTTTGTAGTTTTTTTTTTAATAAAATATATTATATATATATATTTTTTTAATAAAAATATATTATTTTTTATTATTTTTGTGAAATTTATAATTGATCAATAATATGTATTTTGTAATAAATTACATTATTAAAATATATGATACCGAATATATTTTTTAATATATGAAAATTTAGTTAGCATTTAATCTTTAGGCGAGCATATACAGTTCCGGACAGCATAAGATATCCACTATTTTTTTAAGCGCCAAATTTAGAGTAAGGACAATATAAAACATCCACTTTTTATTAAAGGCGCCAAATTTAAATAAGGACAGCATAAGACATTCAATTTAAATTATAAGGTGCGCCAAATTTAAATAAGGACGGCATAAGGCATCCAATTTATAATTATAAGGTGCGTCAAATTTACTAATTTAGCTAGTTTATTATTAAAAATTATATGTGTACGTAATTAACCTGCTTTTAATAAATCGGGTAAAATTTACCCAAATTTATTTCGATTATTTCAAGATATTTGTTAAAATTATATTCGCATCTAACCAATATTTCCAATCGCGTGTTTCATCTTTATAAAGCACTTTAAATATTCGCAATTGATTTTTACTCGATTTTCTTTCATTCTTTATTCAACTTATAATTTAATTTGCATGAGTGCCGCAAAGAAAAAACCTGCAAATTTTATAAAATTTGCAGGTTTTTTCTTTGCGGCACTCATTTATGCAAGTTTCAAGTTTCTTAATAAATTTCGTGCAGCATTAATAAGCCAGGTTTATTAACGAATTTCAGTCTTATTACATAAGGCTATTCTAAGCAAAAAAAAACAAAAAAAATGCTTTTTTGCTCTCTAATTTAAATTGCATCAACGTGGTTCATGATGTTTTCATTAATTGTTCGATGCTTCTTATGTCTTCTCACTGCATATTCAGCAGCTTTTCCCATCAAGCCATGTCGATAAGCATCCATCCATCTAAACGACAATCTAGCAAATGAACGGATTTGTTCAAGTGAAATAGAATTAAAAGCCTCAATAATCGTTTGTCTAAGCATTGGAAAAGAATATTTGCAATTGTCCCGTGTATACTTTTTGGCAGCCCCCCAATACATTTCGATATAGTTAAATTCGGGGTGGAACTTCGGATAAAATATGATCTAAAAAATTTTTAAATAAGGAATAAGAAAGCCAACAATAAAAAAAAAAAATAAATTAGCAAATAAATAAAATAAATAAATAAAAAAGGGTTACTTTATGACCACGAGATTCGATTTCCTGCTGAACTTGACTGCATTGTGCAAGAAAATCGGGTTGATTAGCCATCAGACGGCGTGCACAACAATTGGTAATATTAGGGTTTGGCTCCTTTTTGCATAAAGCACATTCTAAGATCATTCCTTCTTGCCATAGTCCTCTTTTATCCAGAACCTACTTGAGCCCTTTTGGCTAACCATGTAAATTGATATTCGACTTTGTCTTATTATCATAAATGATGTAATCTTCTTCAATTACCATTGATTGACGGTTCCCATTCCATACAGTATCTCGCATTTTCGGAACTGATCCACCTGGAAAAAGGTTCATTTTTGAAGACAAAAGGGCATTCTCAGCAAAAGCTGTATGAGCGGTGGCATTGTCAAAAGCAAAAAGACCTATAGACAAAAATAAGATATAAACATTTATAAAATGTTTTTAAATTACTTTTATTAAATAAAATGTTTTTAAATTACTTTTATTAAATAAAATTTTTTATTTAATCTATTTTCTATCCTACCTACACATCCTGGATGTGTTCTTTCAAAAATATCTATTGCCCGTCTAACTTGAATAATAAGCTTTTTTGCATCCCAATACCCATCATGACGCGACCCTAATACCATCATTGCACGTGCCTCTTCAAGATCATCCCTAAGTGGTCCGATCGTTTCCGTTAAAAAATCGCTAACATGTATACCAAGACCCATTCCTTTCTTCCTTAATGGTTGCTCCTTTTCCGGGCCCCACATTGCACGTGGTCTATCATTAACATGGAAGGTGGATTCGTCATGGGTTACCCAAATATGTTCCTTTTCTCCATCAGCTAACAGCGGGTAAGTTCTAATTTTACAATCTTCATCGTACCATTTGGACATAAGCTGTTCATATTCACTAACTTTCTGAAGGAAGACTTGGCGATAGGCAACCACATCTGGTCGTTCGTGACCATCAATGTAAACACCTTTCGAATAACGTTTATAGTGGAAACCAAGTTTATGTAACCATCGGCGGGCCGTTCGAAGAGAGATCTGTTGTACTGATTCGATACCCAATTGTGGGATAATTTGTTGCTCAACATAGTTTTTAACCATTATTGGATTTATTTGGAACTTCTGGGAACGCAGGTAAGCAGCCAACTTGAGTGAGACTAATTCATCGTTAAGCAAGCTTTTTGAAGGGAACTTGCCACGACAGTGCTGAATTAGTTCTCCTGTAATTATGTAAAAACAGTAATTAATTTAATAATAAAAAAAAAATAAAATTAAAAATTAAAAAAAAAATTGTTCAATAATAAATAAAAAATAAGAACATACCTTTCATACAAATATTCGCCCATTTCCTAACACACTTTGCGAACCATGGTCCACCTCCAATTACCTCAGCAACCGCCTCTGAAGCTTCGATTTTTTTTTTACCATTGAATAACAACCGAAGAAAATATAAAGTTGCTGTATAACGGGCTTTCTCAGCTTCTGAGAGTTTTTCTTCACGAATTACTTTGTTTACAAACTCAATTGCATTAGCAATTTTTTTTTCTTTCTCAGTCATGCCCTCATTATCATCCTTGTTATTATCCTCGTTATCATTCTCATTATCATCCTTGCCCTGTTCATTTTCATAAGAAGTGGAAGAAAAAAACTGTAAAATTGATAAAGATCCTACTGCAGCTTCTCTCAATGTTTTATTTTTTCACTGCTTTGTTCGTTTTGAATTTCCAACATAAACAGCTGGACGGCTTCTTTTTTTAAAACTGGCTGCCGATGCAGCAAGAAGTTGTTTAATAACTAAATTTACCTCATTGTCGTCATCATCATCTTGAAAATAATCATCCTCTTGGGTGTCATAATCAGAACTAACTAAGCTATCAGTTTCTGATTCATCACTTGAGACAAGGTCAACGGCCTTGCTTGCTCTGGTGGTGCTTGCTCTGGTGGTGCTTGCTCTGGTGGTGCTGGTTCTGGTGGTGCTGGTTCTGGTGGTGCTGGTTCTGGTGGTGCTGGTTCTTTTGGTTATGGTGGGGCTGGTACTGAAGTCAGCATTTGCCAACCGTACGGATCGAGCTAAATTTGCTCTTTTCTTTTGCTGTTGTTTCAACGCTCTTTTTGACATTTTTTTTGATTAAAAAAAAAAGATTAATAATGATTTGATCCATTTAAATCTTTCCAGATATCTAATTTTAATTGGTCATACCCGATCGGCATGGTCACGTGATCACAGCACATCGACTTTTATTGGCTTGTCCCTTATAATCACATGCGCCAAATTCTCAACCTACATATAAAATTGCTAATCTTTAACCCGTTATAACTTGATCAAAAATAAAAATAAAAGAAATTCCTCTTACAGAAATATAGTTTGACTAAAAAACTATTAATTTGTAAGAGGATTTTTTTTAAAAATAATTTATGATTGAGTTATATTATTTTTTACTAAGCTAAAAAAATAGGATATCTTATGCTGTCCGGAACTGTAGTAATTTATTTTTTATTCGCTTTTGGCTATTACATCTCTGGTCTGCGCAGATTTATGCATTTTTAAAATCTTTGCAGAATTTACATAAAAAATTTCTTTAAATATAGTTGTGGGGTTGCAGATCTTATCAAATTTTTGCTAATTTTTAATTATTGCTTTTTTTTTAGAAATCTGCACAGATCTGAACCCAAAAAATTCTCCCAATGGAAATTTACTTGGTGATGAATGATCTTGGGATCCTGTAATTAGATTTTAACAATTTTGGACTTGTTAGAATCGTCTCATCGAAACAAACATTTTGATAGTTAAAACAGTGTTAAATCATCCAAAACGGACCAGTGGATCAAAAGTATTATCAATTTCATAAATTGGCCAATTAAAAATAATTAAAAATCATGTGAGTGAACAGATGGAAAGTGCAAAGTTGCGTTTTTGATATTTTAATATGGGTTGCATCAAAAAAGTAACTTTTGTATAATGATATATAGAAACTAAATGTCCTTTGCTTCGCTCCAGACAACAACTTGTACAAGACAAAGTTTTTTCAATCCAATTACGACAAAACCAATTGTCACTAATAAATTTTTTAAGTTGATTTAATTTTTATGACTAGCTTTTAGCGCTAGATAAAAACTTGATTATAACTGTCACATAGAATAAAATTTTTTCTTTATTGCCTAACCCGAATTAAATAATATTCTATTAGAAGTTAATAAAGATTGCTACAAATGTTAAAAAAAAAAAAAACAAAATTATTTCATAAAAATTAGTACCATCTTTAGTGACCACATCTTTTTACAAAGTGTAATAATATTTTTCAAAATTTTTAAAATTTATAGAATCTTACAGCATTGTAGTTGTGTTGGCACTATAGCTCAATGTGTTGGCAGGTAATTAGTGCATGTTTTAATAGATTAGAATATTGGTAATTAGTACATATATTGGTAATTAGTACATTGGTAACTAGTGTATTGGTAATTATGTATTGGTAATTATATATTGGTAATTATATATTGGTAATTATGTGTTGGTAATTATGTGTTGGTAATTATACTGTAATTATGTGTTGGTAATTATGTGTTGGTAATTATATGTTAGTAATTATGTGTTGGTAATTATATGTTGGTAATTAGTGCATATGTTGTAATTAGTGTGTACTTTGTAATTAAGAAATCTATATTATTAAGAATTATTTTATTATTGATAGAAACATGGAATTTCAAAGTAAAAACAAGATAATCCCATGTGCAATATACTGTAGTTTATGCATAGTAATAGAAAGTGATAGAACCTGAATTATAATTGGTAGATTGTTTAGTACTAGGGATTCGTGGGTATGAGAGTAGGGTACTGTTGCTCTTAGCTCTACATGTCTATATAAGGGCTTAGTGATATCAAGATCTTACCCTTACCCTAGGACCCAAAAATTATTTACTTTGCATAGGTAATACAAACCAAAAAAGGGAATCTGATTTTATAAATAAACTAAAGTGCGTAAGTAAAAATTTAGGATTAGAGTCTTAATGTTAAAAGCTACTGTATAGGGTTAGAGTGATACTTAATATAAGTAAAATTTCATTTCCATTATTTTTAATTAGTGCACCAAGATTGATTTAAACATTATCTTTGCATATTTTTACTTTTTTTTTCTTTTACATGTGTTTGAATTCTTTGTCAAGCTGATTCGGAATAGTTAAAATTTGTACTCTCCGATAGGCTATTTTTTCTCGGATACCCAAAAATTAGCTGCACTGTACTAATTATGCATGAAAATGCGTTCTGGTTACACTTGTACATCCAGGATCTGAAATTCACAGTTTTTATTGGTAGTTGCACACGGACATTGCATATATGTGCATTCAAGATTTGAGACCTCGCTACGCTTCGAACAATTATATTATAACTAGGAACTGGAAACCAGTATAAGTCCGGAGTACAAAAAAAATTAACATATTATGATGATCATTATGACCAATCAGCATCATGGAACCAGACGAACAGAATTCTCATGTGATCGTTTGTATTACATACGCAAATCTTATGTTTTTGATACTTCTGCACTTACTTTTTTGATACTCCTAAATGTACTCCAAAAATTATATTACTTTTTTGAGACATGGCGATTTTAAAAAAGTCACGTGACTGCCACGATTAAAATCGACCAATGGAATTGCAGGCAAGATTCTAATAAAAGGCTTAAAGTTTTTTTTAATCAGAACTAATTTTTTTATTATGTCATTATTATTTGAATTTCTAATAAGAGTTGCAGAGATGAAAATTACCATTCCAATAGTAGTCAATATAGTGTATTATGAGATATGAGTAAAAAAATTTTCACGAATTTTTAAAGCTTTTTAAAAAAACTAAAAATTCGCGAAAATTTTTTACTCATATCTTGATACACTAGCCATTTTGATGTGTTTACTATTATTGGTATGGTAATTTTCATTTCTGCAACTCTTATTAGAAATTCAAATAATAATGACATAATAAAAAAATTAGTTCTGATTAAAAAAAACTTTAAGCCTTTTATTAGAATCTTACCTGCAATTCCATTGGTCGATTTTAATCGCGGCAGTCACGTGACTTTTTTAAAATCGCCGTGTCTCAAAAAAGTAATATAATTTTTGGGGTACATTTAGGAGTATCAAAAAAGTAAGTCAAAAACGTAAAATGAAATTTTTTTATTTTTTAAGCAAAATTTTAAAATTTTTTAGGGGACATTTTTGGAGCATTAGGGTTAGGGTTTAGGGTTAGGGTTATTAATAAACGAGTATGTGTGGGTTTTATAAGCTTTAAAGGTGAGCAAGAGAGGTCCCCAGTTTCATAATCTGCCACAATTATTATTATACGAAAGGTGCTGAGATGATCATGTTATTGATGCAGATTTAGCTTAATTAGGGTTAGGGTACTACAGTATTTTAGGATAGTTAGATGGAGATCTGTATCAATAACGTAACTATTTCGTGCAGGTTTGTATTATTACATATATGGTGTTGAACACCAATGTGTGATTTAAAATTACTGGTTTATTTAGTGCGCGCTTATACGGGAAAAGTTTTTTTTTCAGCACAAATATCCATAATGTATTATTATGACTTAATATAACTAAACAATGTTATCAACAGGGCTTTTTTAAGAACTCTATCAGGAACGCCAAATGTAATGTAACAGAACCATATGTAAAAAAAATTTAAGACATTGCACTTTGAAAGAATAAATACACTATAAATAATTCTTTGAGTATAAAAAAAAACTAAGATTTAAAGAATTTTAATAAAACTTACAAGTGTCAACTCAATAAAACTCCATTATATAACTAAGTTTTATAAAATTTTATTATTAAAATAAATGATCAGTCTATAAATTTTATTTTGAGAATGATTTTAAAAGTGCGTTAAACTTAGATCAAACAATTATTCGGCGATTTCCGCCACCATATAAAACTGAGTAATTATTGTAATGAAAAATACTACTAATTATTTGACCTTACGCCGACTTGCTCGTTTTTTTGTCGAAGCGGATGATGACACCGAAGATGACGCTCTAGATTTTTTACTACTACGAGCAGATTCATTATCCGAGTCTTCAAGATCATTGTTCTCTTCCGCTTCGTCAAGAATAAACCGTTTACGCTTAGAAGAATAGATTTCTTCTACATCTTCATTAGACGAATCAATATCGTATGATGACAATAAAATAAACTATGAAAATTTGTTCTCTTTACATCCAATTTTCTTTTTTTACTTTATATTGACATACCTGTAGCATTGACAGAACTTTCGTTGTCGTCATCTTCAGCGTCGTTATTCTCTTCTTCCTCCTCCTCTTCTTCTAAATTTTCCACATCTTTGTCATCGCCATCATCATCATAATCTTCATCTAAAACTGAATTTACATCATCTTTTTGTGAACTATCATCCCTTTGATCATCAGATTCAACTTCACGTCCATCAATGTCTCGATGTTTAAGTTCTCCTAAAAAGAATGTTGATAATGGCAGCCCATTATGCTGAATTAAGCCTTTGACTTGGAAAATCACAATCTCCAACGATTTTTTTACAAGTGGTACCATCGCTGATAACTGAGACTCTTTGTTAACCTTTACATGATTGCAAAGTGCCTAAATATGACCATTTAGAAAAAATAAATGATGATTCAATAAAAAAAAAAATTTTTGAAAGTTCCAATAAATCAGTAAGTAATTTACTTGGAGATTCCGTGTGGACATTTGGAATGTCTTAAATATGTTTAAGATCTCATCACGATATGAATTGAAATGTTTATCCATAAGTGGTAACATTTGCTTAAGAAAAGTATCAATAAAGCTACGCCCATATTTTAATGTTACTGATAAAACATTACGCTTATGATTAATCCTTATAAATGAAACTAATTTCTGCAAACATTCAACTGTATTAGAAATGTGTGCCAAAGTTTCGTCTATAGTGTTAAAATTCCCTGATCTGAATTCTTGAAGTACTTCAACAAGCTCTATGAATAATGCTTTGTAAAAATGTGGGAATGTATTCCTATTAAGCAATGGATATGACTCCGTAATGTTATCATTCCGTGATTCTAGGGAAGGAAGGACATCAATCGCATAAAACTTTATTCTATCTATTGGGTTTGACGAATGTCTAATATCATTTCGCACTAGATAAATAATGGATTCCGAATCCAATTTATTAATATCGTCCCATGTATGTGATGCAAAATTTCGTGCTACTTCTCCGGACTTTGCAAAAAGTTCACTCGAGTTCGGAGCGAATCCAGCAATTATTTTAAGTATTTTGTGTAACAATATTGCCAAATTTGCAGTTGGAAGTCGGGATGCAAAATTATGTAAATATTGGAATGCTTCATTGGCAGATTGCTGAAGGACTTCTGGTTGGACTAATGTAAACTTAGGAACTGATGACAATGCCTTTGGACATAGTTGTTTTAACACAGTAATCAACGTTTCTTTATTATCCAAACTCTTCAATTCAGTCCAGCAAAGCAATCTATGAATAATCTCAAGTATTAATTGTAGGCAACGCTGTAATGCTTCTTCTACATCATCTTCAATTATTACATCATCTGTAGGATTCAGTTCCTCACATATTAAATCTAACTGCCGCAGTAAATGCGGAACATAGTCAAGAGAAACTTGTTTAACAATATCTAGAGAAGCCTGGCGAGCAATCAACGCAAACTCATCTGAATTGTTTCCAAGTTCTGCTTTTTTCGATTTCTTTGCAAAAAAAGGAACATTCGATACTGGTGATGAAAGTTTGAAATCGAGCTTGCGCTTAAGATCTTCAAGAAGGTAAACTATCTCCGCAGGACGCAATTGAGCGTCATCAACCATTTTAGTAGCTTCATTATCATTCGTAGGATTTTTGATATTTCCATATTTAAGCATGCCAAACACTGGCAAAACCAACTCACGCATTAATGGCCTTAAATCAGAAACTGAAGCAAATTTAGGAGTACAATTACTGGATTCATTGGTGCCCTTATTTTGTTCATCATCTTTTTCTACTTCAGATCTACGTGTACTTATAATCTTGCTCTTACTGACACCGGAACGTCGAACTGTTGCTCCAGTTTTGATAAAATTTTTTGGCATTGATCCAACTACGACAGATACAGCATTTGACTTTACGTTTTTAGTTGGGGTAGGAGTTGTGAATCCAAAGGGTTGGAAAGAGGGCGTTATTTCCAATAAATCGTTTAATAGCTTTTCAAGCTCGATAACATGTCGTAATTTTGAAATGACATTTTCTGATCAAATAACATAATATTGGACAAAATTCTAATATTTTTGTAAGACAAAACAGTTTAGCGCTTACTTTGATTATCTACATCAGAGCCCCAAAAGTCGTTAACGAGTTCTCGACACCTAGCATCAAAAAAAAACCCCCCATTAAGAATATAAACATTCATTCAAACAGATATCTCTTAATAAATTATTCACCAATTGATTGAATAAAATAATGCATCGCATGCCGTCTCACGCATTAATTTAGAATAATCATCCGACTTCATACGCTATTAATAAAGGAAACATCATAATAATAATCTAATGACATAAATCTATAACCAACGTATAATAAATGAACTTCATACTTCGATGTCAACTTTTTCGTACAATAGCAGCCCAGTGCTTAACAAAGCACCAATCTCTGTCAAGCTTCCTCCTTTTACGTTTAGACAAGCTTGTACTAATCTCAACATCGAACAGCAGCATATTATATGGTCTCGTTTGAACAAATGTTGCATGCGTAACTCTTGCGAAACATGAGGCTCGCACAGCATAGGGTAAACATTAAACTTTAGTGAGTCATCAGCCTAATATAAAACGTGTATTTTAATAAGGATAAGGTCATTCTATAGCTTTGCAAGTTATTCGAATGATCAAATTCATTCTTACATCATTGTCTACTCCAAACCAAACTTCTATTGGCATTTCTTTCAGATAGTAATGATCTTCTCTTAATTTGGCTAAATCATCGTTATCTATGATATAAGTATCTGAAAACATGTTCTCAACCTTGTTATAAATCCAATCAACCAAACTACGCTCCAACATTCCATTAGATATGAACCACGCAAGTTCATCATATGCAAATGCAAGGCATGTCTATAAAATTGATGAAACAATTTATGATTGATAAAAGAACGATACGAATTTTGTTCATCGTAAACTAAATTTACCATTGATCGCGCACAATAACGTTCAATCTTTGAGAAGCTTTCAATAGCTGTACTTATCATTTCTATAAAGGGAAAGTATTATATTGCGATAAGGCTAATCATAAAATTGTGAAATCAATGTTATGAAACATACTTTCATGGTTAGGATTTCCTGTATTCTGCGTAGAACCCAGTGTTTGCACCAAAGCAAGTGCACCTATAACGCCTATTTGTTTATATTTCTCGTTAGGATTGGACAACTGCTTCTGAATGACAATTGAGAACTCAGCGAGTAAACCGCCATTCGAGCCATCATAGTTTGCATCCTTATATTTTCAAAACGTTTAAGTTAAATCGGATTAACAAATTTGTTAGTATTAATACCATTAAATATGGTTGTCGTTCATGAAACCTCACCTCATAAACTAATTTGCTAATTACATCAAACAAAATTCGAATCTGATCTATATTAAGATTATCCAGGTAATCTAAAAGTCCTTTTACAAAAATTGCAAAACGACTCATCTTCTTTATATCTATCCTAACTAAATGTGATAGCACTGAAAGTGCTGATTCAATTTCAATAGGCGAACCACATCCAATATGTGTCACTAATGATGCTACAATTTCTTGCTGTTGATATGGTTCGAATACCAAGAACGCACTGCGATACAAAGTACATGCAGCACGTGAAACAGTGGTTTGTTGCTGACTTGACCGAAGGAGACACTCTGACAATAAAAGGATGTCACTAAAGTATTCTCGTAAGCCTTCAAAGTGATATTTTATTGTGTTTTCTAAAATATCTGGTGTAAACAATCCACTCACAATCTTTTTATGAAAGATTGTTTCGACTTTTTTTTTTGTACTTGGAATAGAGTGCAAAATCAATAAAATCAATATATCAATTATTTTATGGTTTTTCTGTTGATATAATTAAATATTAGACATTTAAATAATATTCAAATTATCATATCGACAACTATGAAACAGTACCGTTATATTAACATCACTAATTGCTTTTAACCATGCATCTTTAACAAACTTATGGATATCGATACCCAATTTAATCGAGTCCAGTATCAAAGCTTCCGGAATTTGTTCTTTTTTTCTCTTTTGGTGTTTTTTCGAATTCAATGCTTCATTTTGTAGTTCGCCTATTGAATGAAAATCAACTTTTTCCCTTATCTGCTGTACTACCTGTAAAACAACTTTGTATTGTGAAAAAATCTGAAGATAATTAAATTATCATTATAAAGTTATTGCATATGAAATTACGTTGTATGCATCATCTGGGGAGGACGTTTGAAGTAAGAACTTTACGACAACTGCCAAATCATCCAAGTCAGCGGATTCAAGCCGATCGAAAACTGTCTTTTGAACATTACACATTAGATCTTCTTCAAGCGTAAAATGAGGTAGTGCATCAAGAATGGGAACAATTAATCGATAGTCATTATCAATCAATTTTATTAACTCCCTAATGACTGCCTAAAGTGTAAAAATTTTTATTATAAGAAACTAAATGAATTATATTCAAACATCATGCATGCTCAACGAAAGAATCATTATATGATGAACCTTTTGTTCAGAATCAATTATAATGTCAGGAAGGCTTGTTATTATTTCCTTTTGGATGCCTAATGGTGTGATTGGGATCATCTTTATGCAATACAGAAATAAAGCTTTAAAATATTGTCGATAAAAAAGTACACTCTGAATAATTTTGAAACTGAAATATTCATACCTCTAATATTTTTTCTGTTAATTGCGGTGGATTTACGATGTTATCTAACCATTTCAATTGCTTTAAAATCAATTGTGGGATGGGTGACTCAATGATATCGTGATCAGACTCCGAAATGAACGTTGGCAATCTTTCTAACAACTGATCGACTAAAGTCGTTTGAAAAAAATCGATGCTCAATAGAATACGAATCAAACTATCGGATGTAGAGTCACTATAAGAAATTTAAAAGAAATGATTATTCTATTTTATTATATCACCGTAATAATTCATAAAATTCAAATTTTAATTTACTATATTGACTTTCCGTTCACAGAGGGTGGTTGCAAGCATGCTTTAAATTTTTCATCGTCTAAAGACAAATACTCTTGCAATGCATTAAGAAACATATCGATTACTTTATCAGGATATTGTGGATGACTCTTAATTTTTTGAATAAGATTGAAGCGAAATATCGATGGTTCAACCGCTGTTTAAAAGATAGAATTAAATGGTTTAGCTACAGAAACCAAAGATATCGCCCATGTTCAAAAGTTTGTCCAATTTGACACCAGCAACATAGTAACTTGAATGGTGATTGATATATACTTAATTCGTGTACACCCTCAACATGGCCTTCCAACTTTAACCCTGCCTCCGATATAAACGTATGAAATAAAGACTTATTTTTCTTTTGAGCCGGCGCCATATTACTTTGTTTATAGTAACAAGAAAAAGTAACTAATCTTATTTTTTGCTTAAGTCGCGTCTTTATTTACACTCGAATTTTCCTAATTTGGATCCGCTAAAGCGGGGTTATGATCTGCGTTTCACGGAATGCCGCAGTTAGGGCTCATCATTTTCTGCGGCAACTAACCCCTAAATCCGTATGCACTACCTGATTAATTATGCGAAATTATGCAATAAATTTTTTAAAAATATGCAGCAAATTATGCAAATTTGGTAAAAATATGCATCTTTATGCAATAAATTCTGGCTAAAATCCATTATGAATTTTTTTATGTTATACATAAACTAGTCAGTTTTTTTATTGTTTTGATTGGTTTTTTATGTTACACCTGATCTAGCCAATCAGAATTCAGAATTTGTTAACACACGAACAACAAGCTCTTTCCTATATTTTATGCGCAGATTATGCTCTATTAAATATGCAACATTAGTCCAAATATGCAAAATATGCAATTGCATCTGCAATGCAATAAATGTCAGGTTTATGCGCAGATTTTGCAATTGCAAATTTGCACTAGCCCTAGCCGCAGTATTGCTGAATTCATCCTCACAGGATAATATTCACATATGATTGGCCAATTCCCAATAAGAAAAGATTATTATTTATTAATAAAATAATATGCCAAAGTCGGATAAAATGTAATATTTGGAAATATGAGCATAGCAGAAGTTCGTTTTGATTGGCTAAAATTTGAATAAATATGATTGGCGACGATCATTTATTTATACAGTCAATTGTAATTTTTGAAAGTCGTCACGCCATATAAAATTTTTTTTTTGTAATACGTGACGAAACAATAAACTTAAGCAACCTATTTTTCGTCTTTAAACCTACTGTTTTTCAATAAGAGATACAGTGAGATACGGTAGTTCAAGAAACTGGATGAGAAGTGAATATTTTGAAAGGTCGGGAAGGTGGTTCGGCGATCTAAGCAATTAGTAAGTGAAATTGTGAGATGTTGTTTTAACTGGGCTTGTTTACCTTACAAGTAAAAAAAAAAGTACTATTTTGAATTACTATTCTAAAACCTTTTATTGTATATATTTAGGCTATGAATATAATTTATAAAATAACGTTTATAGATACAAAAAGTTGTAATAATGGTAGTGTTTAGGGTTTTTGGGTATGCGTAATAATGTATTGGGAAGCTGATTTAAAGTATTTTTTGTAAAATAATATATTTATCGTGTAATAAATAATATAGATATATATTTCGTGAAATTTAAATTAAAACAGTAATTATTAAACTATATTAAATATACTGTAAAAGCGTCTTTTAGAGAGTATTAAAAGTTCGTAATAAACTTTATCTGGGTATAGCCGGTAATCTATCCGAGGTGTGATCGACATTTTTCTGGGGTATTTTAACAACCAATCAAAACGAACTTCTGCTATGCTGGAAATATGTGTTATACTTTAATAGCAAAATTGATAGCTAAGATTTGATTCTGAAAAAGCTAAATTATTATGCACGGAAATTTTGCAGAATTTGAATTTATCACGGACGGGAATTGGAGCAATTACTGAAATTTATTAGTCGAATTTAATAAAATAATATCTCATATATTGGAAGGTTAGGAAGATATATTAGACCATACAAAGTTAATTTTTTTGGTTCTCATAAAATTTGAAAAGTGACCCTACAACATGGCTTTTAATTTTATTTTCAAAAATATTTTATATGTAAATAATATATAAAATTTTCAATAGATATCTAAAAAAACTCACCTGGATAATGAATATACAGTGCGTACATCCTAAAGACAGCAAATATTTTAAATGATTACTACTTTGTTTAAGTAATTAATTTGCTAAAAACTTATTGTTATTTAATAGAATAGACTTAAACAAATCTAATAACTGATAATGATTAGATTTTTTTAAATTTCAAGTATAAAAAAAGTTATAATATTTTAAAGTTATTAATTGCTATTAGGGGAGTAACAAAAATCAGGTGATTTTTTAGGGGGGGAGGGGGGTAAAAAAAGTTGAAATTATATATAAGAACCTGACTATTTATATATTGAGAAAGAGGGAGGGGGGTAGGCCTCTGATAAAAAATAATCAGGTGATTAATGACACTGCCCTTAGAGAATAGTATAAATTTGACATATGGGCAGATTTGACTCCAAAATACAGAAATGTGATTATCATGAAATTCATGCTGATTGGTTAATTTACCTCGTACAATATGAAAATTTGAGATGTCGTGAAAGCATCATAGCTTTTTTTTTTAAATATAGTGTAGTTGATATTTTATATTTATGTTCAACGAGGTTTTAGCTTCCTTGATCCTCTTCTGATCCTCTTCAGATCTTAAAAATGAAGAAGCTTTTATTAGAGACAATTTCAAAGGGTAACTGCACAAAAATACAAGATTATGTACAATATGTAGCAAGAACGCAAAGGTTTTTACCAGTTCGTTTATTTTAGATTTGATTTCGTTTTTATAACAGTTTTCTAATTACAGAACACATTTATATTTGCTAGTAACTATAGTTATTTATTTTCTTCTTGAGTTCACTTGGCTCAATCATCTAGATATATATAGCTTATGTACTTTTTGAGAATACGATGTTTTACTGCATTACTATATAAGTTACAAACTTTAATATTTTATTTTATAATAATATTAACATTTATACTTGTATATGAATTAGTTTTGTAGGAATTAAAATTGCTAAGTAAGCGTAGATATGGTTTAGATCAAATAAGCGATATTATTTAGTTTAATCATATATATTAGATATAGACTAAAGAATTACATTACATTTAATAAAGCAAAGAATAGTGGAAAAATACAATAAAATTACTACTTAAAATGTATTAATAAAGGTAGAGAAAGTGAAACTTCGTGTATAATAAATAATTTAGTAATTTAATTGATTAAATAAGCATAGATATGGTTTAGCGATGCCATTTAATTTAATCATAAATATTAGATATAGACTAAAGAATTAATAAATCAACGATATACAATAGAATTTCTATTTAAAATGTATTAAGGGAAGTAACAAAAATCAGGTGATTTTTTAGGGGGGGAGGGGGTAAAAAAAGTTGAAATTATATATAAGAACCTGACTATTTATATATTGAGGAAGAGGGAGGGGGGATAGGCCTCTGATAAAAAATAATCAGGTGATTAATGACACTGCCCTAATAAAGGTAGAGAAAGTGAAGCTTCATGTATAATAAATAATTTAGTAATTTGATTGATTAGCAATCTCGTATATGTATTGATTTGATTGGCTGTGATGATCACATGTCTAATATTTAAATAGATTTAATTCGTTGATAATGTTTTGATCATCACATGTGATAAAATTTCAATTTTGTTACATATGGAACGGAGTCAAATCCGCCCATATGAAAAATCATATGAGCTAACTATGTAATTTAATTGGTCAAAAAATAGTTACACAAAAGATTATACAAAATATATCAATATAATTGTTCTAAATTTTATTTTTATTTTTATAAAATTTTGTATAACAAAATCTTGCAATTTTATTGGCTTTAATCCAAAATTTTAGAACCAAATACATATTAAAAAATTTGAAACAGATTTGTATAACTTACTATCTTAGGTTATATGTACTATCTCTTAAACCATCCAGTGGCCAAATATGCCCGCTAGAATGTATTTTTTTCATATTTTTTACAATAACTTGAAATTTTATTAAGTATATGTCCCCCTATTTCTAAGCTAAAATAATACTTTGAAATATTTTTAATTATTATTAAATAAAATTTTTAATTTAACTTTAATAGTATTAAAAATATTTACTTTAAAATATTGCCAATTCTAAAATTTTATTATAAAATTTTCAAAATATTTTTTATTAATTTTTAAATTTTTATATGTTCCCGTCTATAAAAAAAATTTTTGCTATTATAAAAAGTTAAAATTTTATTTATAAAATTATAAAAATTTCAATAATTAAAGTTATTTTTTAAACCAAATTCTACAATTTGTATCAAAATTATATGGGACTTATGCTTAGGGGCATGCCATTTATCACGTGATTTTTACCGTGGATACATGGTCAGAGGTAGTGATCATGTCTATATATTATATTAATCAATCAGAATTAAATAAAGTGATCATACCATACATAGATAAGGGTAGCTACTAAGTAAAAAATATCACATGATAAATGGCATGCCCCTTAGAATTTTAAAAAGTTTGTCAATAAATAAAGATAAAATATTGTATTTTTTTTAAAAAAAATTGATTTTTAAAAGTTTTACTATATAGACAACTTTATTTTTTTCTTATAATTTAAAAATAAATATATATTTTTTTTTTTAACCTTTGACAGTCTCGTCGGTATCTTTATTAAATAGATACTTGATACATAATATAACTAAATTAATTATTTATATTTATTCTATCTATCTATCTTATAGCAGGTCCGGCATCACCCGAATACTTCGTGAGCACCTTGGTGCGACCTGTTGAACTGCCTCACTGATGAGACAGACAACTTTGTCAGCCCTGTCACAGGCCAAACCAGAATGAATAATTTCCATTCTTTATAAAGTCCTTGATCATGGTTTCCCACCTCTTTTCAACATTCATTTCTTTATTTCCTCTAGGTCTTGACTCTTCTATTTGAACCGTTTCGCTTTCATTCGACAAGTCACGTGATCTTTTCCGTCCATTTCCATTATCAGGTTTCTTTCTCTTGATCTTTGGGCTAATACCTTCTCCTTTTTCCCATATTGAAAGCATTTTATAACGCTCTGACTATATGAAGTCAAAGAAACCATTTCTCCATATGTAAACGAAGCTTCTAAAACAGTTGTTCCACTCTTTTTTTGTTGCCATATATTCTTGTAGAGCTCCACTAACTTTTGCTATACACAGACCCTTTATATATCCTATACGCATCTTGTTACATTCATTTCCTGTAGCTGGTAGTAGAATTTTTCTAAAATCATACAGACTTAATCGCTTCTTCGTTTCCTCCGATAGCTTCTGCCATACTGCTTCTGTTGCTACCACTTCAATATTATGCCACAAAAAACTGTATGCATCACACTCCACCAAGTGCTCTAAAGTCTCCGGCACTTCTTTCATACATGCAATACAGTTGGATGATATATAGATATCGGGTCTTCTTTTTTTTAACACCTCTAGCACTGGCAACTCATTAAAAAACACCTTGTACCAGAACGCCAATTTTTTGCTTTTCTTCAGGGTTGTGCATCTAATGCCCGTAAAACCTTTCAGAGTTGACCAAAATAAATGCCAATTATATTTTTCCTCACTTCCTTCTTGTTCGAAGTCTTGAACTACCTTCGATTCGCGCCATCTCGCGCTATTTTTGGCGTCGAAAACTTTCCTTAGAAATGCTCTTGTTCCTAACTCAACCCTATAATGCTTCCATCGTAAAGGACATTTAATCCACTGGTTGTATTCTGGTGTCCCTATACTTGTTCCTCTTTCCGTTCCTTCTTTTGCTAAAGCATCCGCCTTGTCATTCCACCTATCTTTGCTATGACTCTTTATCTTCTCTAGCTGTAGCTCTATACCTTTCGTCTTTACCATATCTTTGATTTTGATTAACCAATCAAAATACTTTTCTTTCATCCATTTTTTCCCTTCACGAAGTTCCAAATTTCTGCTCAGACCTGCTATTGCTCCTAAACTATCTGTTCTAATTACTACTTTTCTATTACTAGGCACTGTCAACAAAGCTAGCCAAATTGCTACCAATTCCGGCTTGGTTGAAGACGGCCATGCTTCTACTCTACACATGCCTTTTGTTAAGCATAACTTCCCTTCATTATCCACCTGAACCCAACCAGCTCCCATTTTATTTTCACCTTCTACAGACCTTAACGACCCATCTGTATAAAAAACTACTACATTACTATCTCGTTCTCTATTATTTTGGAGCTGTTGTTCAAGTGTTTCCTCCATTTCATGTCCCACCTTTTGCTGCCTAATCATCCCTACATCAATATTTTCTATCACCACGTCTTCTGCAATATGTTCTTTCTCTTTTGATATTGGCACTTCTGGACGTACCATTTCTTCTAATATATTTGTTGGTATCAGACACACACGCTTCCCTTCTTTAACTACTGGCCTTGGTAAGCATGATAAAATCCTAGACTTCGTTAACCATTTCGCACTCTCAGAGCTTCCACTTTCTTCTTGCCTTTCCAAATACTGTAAACTTTTACCAGGACTCTTTCCAAGAGAGTTTGTGTCTTCTACTATTCTCCAATTTTCTGTTAAGACCTTACACTTCCTTTTTTCTATGATTCTCTTTACTACCGGCTCGTTCTCTTTTCCTCTAAGCAAGATCCACTCCTTCTTTCTGTTATCACATGATACTTCTTTTTTTGACATCTTTAGTGTGTACATACTGTTTGCGTCTTCTATCCATTCTTCTTTAACCGTTCTTCTATCTTCGTTTTGCAAAAGTTTACTTTCAACTACTGTAAACCATTTGGGCCTTTTCCCTCTTCGGACTCTATCTCTTGCCAATATAACTTGTTGCCACGTTAACATGTTTTTACCATTCTGGTCTAGCAACTGCTCTACAAAGAATATACCCGTATCCTGTAGTCCACTTATCAAATTCCTACTTCCCTTTTCTTCCTGGAGCAAAAAATAAATATTACTATTTTATAATCTTTATTTTTAAATATTAATACACGTTACTTTGGTTATACCGACACTCTCTGGCAATAAAAAAATTGGCGATATATCCAGATGTCGGATTAACAAGCATCTCTTTTTATACCGATATATATTGATAATTATATTAATATGCTGATTTAGTAAGCAGCTTAAATAAATTCAAAACTATATCAGCTAACTATGTAATTTTTCATATTGCAGATTGTTTATGCTACGCTAAGACTATTGTGGCCAAATCTTCACGATTACAATTACTATCATTAAGACGCTACAATGTTGTTTATTAAGCATCGTTTTTATTCAAAAAATATCAGAAGTTAAAGTTTGATCTTACATATTGAACCTCTTATAATACACTTTAATAGACTTTACATTATATTATTGTTCTATTACGCAGATATTACTAATTATGATTTACTCTAAATCTATCGGATATTATTAAATTTATATAAAAATCGATCTTTTAAATAGTTTAAAAATGTATCAACTTATTATCTAGATGTTAAATCACCTGGAAATTTTTACTAGTTATTTATATAAAGCCAAAGAATAAGGCTATGTTTTCATTTTTTTTAATTAATATGTGGGTTCTAAGCATTCGTCTTATAGAATACTTGAATATTCATTAATTAGGACGAAAAAATTATCTTAAAAATATAATAGAAATATAATTAGAACTTTAGTGAAAATTCAAACATAGCCATTTTGAAACAGTTCCGACAAACTGTTTTTAATTAAAAAAAATTGGAAAAATAAGTGCAATATTTGTGTAATACTTTCAAAAACTTGCACTTTGCTTTATAATAAATATAATAGTAAATTTACATTCAATTAATTATCTTAATTTCTTTGATAAAAATCTGATCATAGTAAATTGATCAATGTTGCTAACATAGTTAATCTGTGTGATACCCAGTACCATATATTACCGAAAATAAGCACCTCTTTTTTATTATAAGGGGTGCTTATTTTCGGAAACAAATGATTCATTTTCCATTTTTGGTTCAAAAAGCCAAATAATCATTAGTTTTCATGGGATTTTGCCCCGCTGGCACGTGATCCACAGACAGTTCATAGCATCAGCTCGGTTACTGTCTTAAATTTCTCAAATACAGTTGCAACTTCTTATAAAAACTAAACAATTCACTCACGCCCTTAACCATCCAAATATTTACATAAGCGAATCCACCAAGCCTAGTGGTGGATGGGCAGGTACTATCGATAAAGCTAGAATAACGTCAAGCTAACAGCAAAGACAAAAGAGGTAGAACAGTTTCCAACTTCACTTTCCTTAAATAACAACTCCTTATGATCTCATACTTACTTAACTATCCGTTAAACCTTTCATCAATACATCATATATAACTTATTCCTAAATACATCACCCCTGTCATCAATCACTTAAAACTTAGGGGAGCGCCATTTATCACCTGATTTTTTAGGTGGGTGGGGGGTCAGAAAATTATTAGGTCCTAATAGTAGATAACTTTTGATTGGCTAAAATTTTTTAAAATTTTTTAATTGATAATCCGCCTGTCAACCAGAGAATGGCGAAATGTGGCGTGCTTCCATATAAAAGTTTTTTCTTACTAAGTTAACTATACATGCCCACTATTTGAAAGTTGTAGAGCTCGTCAAGACGCATCTAACAGTAGTTAGATCATCCAAATCGGTCCAGTGGATGGAGAGTTATCGTCGAAATACGATTGGCCGACTATATAAAAATCCATGCCGGAAATTACATATGAAAATCACTATAGGCGAAATGTGGCGTGCTTCCATCTAAAAGTTTTTTCTTACTAAGTTAACGATACATGCCCACTACTTGAAAGTTGTAGAGCTCGTAGAGACGCATCTAACGGTGGTTAGATCATCCAAATCGACCCAGTGGATGCCGAGATATCGTCGAAAAACGATTGGCCGACTATATAAAATCTCTATATTGTTTTACATAGAGATTTTATATAGTCGGCTAATTGTTTTTTGACGATATCTTGCCATCCACTAGACCGATTTGGATAATTTAACCACCATTAGATGCGTCTCAACGAGCTCTACAACTTTCAATTAGTGGACATGTATCGTTAACTTAGTAAGAAAAAACTTTTAGATGGAAGCACGCCACACTTCGCCTATAGTAATTTTCATATGTAATTTCCGTCACAGATTTTTATATAGTCGGCCAATCGTTTTTCGACGATAACTCGCCACCCACTGGGCCGATTTGGATGATCTAACCACCGTTAGATGCGTCTCAATGAGCTCTACAACTTTCAATTAGTGGACATGTATCGTTAACTTAGTAAGAAAAAACTTTTAGATGGAAGAACGCCACATTTCGCCATTCTCTGGTTGACAGGCGGATTATCAATTAAAATTTTAAAAAATTTTTAAACTTTAATATTAAATAAAATTTGAACTAATGATTCGTTTTGGATGATTTTACTACCAAACTGTTTGTCTCAATGAGACGATTCCAACGAGCCTAAAATCACAAAATCCAATTACTGGATCCCAAGATCGTTATAAATTTGTATTGCTTTAATTATATTAGTTTTATATATTAAAAATTATTATTTAAGTTCTTATAAACTTTAACATTGAATAACTTGTGAACCAGTGATCCGTTTTAGATGATTTTACTACCAAAATGCTCGTCTCAGTGAGACGATTCTAATGAATCTAAAATTGTTAAATTCTGATCACGGGATCCCAAGATCGTTATAGATTTGTTATATTAATATAAAATATATTAAATTAATTAAAAATAACACAAATCTATAACGATCTTGAGATTCCGTGATCAAAATTTAACGATTTTAGGTTCATTAGAATCGTCTCACTGAGACGAGCATTTTGGTAGTAAAATCATCTAAAACAAATCACTGGTTCACAAGTTATTCAATGTTAAAGTTTATAAGACTTTAAAAATAATATAATTAAAGCAATACAAATTTATAACGATCTTGGGATCCAGTGATTGGATTTTGACGATTTTAGGCTAGTTGGAATCGTCTCATTGAGACGAACATTTTGGTAGTAAAATCATCCAAAAGGGATCAATGGTTCAAAAATTATTAAATGTTAAAGTTTATAAGACTTTAAAAATAATATAATTAAAGCAATACAAATTTATAACGATCTTGGGATCCAGTGGTTGGATTTTGACGATTTTAGGCTCGTTGGAATCGTCTCATTGAGACGAACATTTTGGTAGTAAAATCATCCAAAAGGGATCATTGGTTCAAATTTTATTTAATATTAAATTTTAAAATTTTTTAAAATTTTAAAAAATTTTAGCCAATCAAATTGCAGTATTTATTATCAGGTTGGGGGTAGGGGTAGTTACTTAGTAGACCCTAATCACCTGATAAATGGCGCTCCCCTTACCCAACGATAACACTGCATCATGGGCCCGGATCACGGTCTCGTGACAAAAGGATGTCTGTGACTTTTTTCACGCCATCAACATTTGCCAAAAATGAACCCGGCTTCGGAAAAACTTGTAAGGATGAGGAGACCAAAAATTTTTCAAGTTGACAGTAAAGTCAACAGACCGAAAAGGAAGCCTAAGCAGTGATGCAATGACATCATAATCACATAGGCAATCCCAATGGTAACAAGAAAAAGCCGGTATATGCAACTCCCTGATGATAATGCCGCAAAGTAATTTAAGGTTTTGAAGGGGGTGCTTATTTTCAAAATCAAGAGGGTGCTTATTTTCGGTAAATTTTGTCTATTTTATAGACTCAATTGTGGGATTTATTTTTAAAATCTAATATTATTGAAACATCTTAGATTAAATGCACTTAAGAATCGATTTATACGTAAACACAAATAAGAACTCGTGCTTTTAAGTTTATTAAAATTTTTTTTTTGAATTAGCATCAACGTAAGGCGAAGCCTATTTTGTGCTAAATTTAGAATAAATTTATGACGTAAAAAAATAATAAAATAAAATAACAAACTTTTTATTATATATACCTTCTATTTGTTATTTAACAAAAAAAAGAATCTAATGTTGTTTGCTTTGAGTTTTTTTTATTAAATAAGCAAGCTCTTTTCGCATCCGTTTAAGTTCAGTAAAAACCTTAATATCGATTTCAAGGTTAGATTCAGGTTGCTTAATATAATCAAATACCGAATCTATTCCAGCAATAGCTTGAATTGTTGTGACGGGCTTATTTTTTTTGGTTCTTCTTCAATTTCATTTTCTTGTACCTCTTTTATAATATCATCGATTGTAGGCATTTGACCTGTTGTATTTTTACTATCAATTTCAATAAATTCACACACAGAAATATTTAAATGCTCAGTATTTTCAGGATTTTTTAAATTTTGAAATTGCATAATAAGATTCTCTAATTCGGCTTCTTCCTCATTATTTTCAACTAAAAGCTTTGCATCTGGATGTTCATCAATTTCCGCAGAAGGAAGAATTCCAGTTTTTTGCCAAGAATGAACAATTATGCCTTCAGAAACATTATTCCAAGCTTGTGAGACAAACTGAATTGCATTATAAATTGTAACTGGATCTGGTAGTTCATTAGTTAGATTTGATTCGTCAAATGCAGCAATTCAGTTTTGTAATAATAACTTGCGATAGTGACACTACAGTACATTGTATAAGTATTAATAATATTAGAATAAAATTTAAAATATTATTAATGCTAACTTTAAATGAGTAGATAATGCCGGCATCACAAGGTTGCAACCATGCTGTAATATTTTTTGGGAGGAAAAATACTTTGACATTACACAAATTCAAACCTTCAATTCAGTGTGCTGAGCAATTATCTGCAAATAAAAGAATTTTTCGATGAGTGCAATGCATATAACTATCTAATTGTGTTAACCAGTTTTGAAAAATCGATGTTTGCATCCAGGCTTTTTTGTTCCAATAATATTTAATGGGCAAAGATATTTTTTTTATTCCTTTTATAGCGCGTGGATTTTCAAATTTATGAATAAAAACTAGTGGCAATTTATCACCAACTGCATTACACATTAACATTACAGTGACCCGATTTTTTGGTTTTTTAATACCTGCGATACGACCATGTGTAAGCGATTTTGAAAACTCTAAAAGCCAATAAAGTGCTGTTTCATCACAGTTATAAACATCTACAAGATTATAATTTAATATTGCATTTTGTAAAGATTGACGAAATTCAGGTAATTTTTCGATCGGAGCACTAGCAGCCTCTCCACACTGCATAGTGTAAACAATATGATAACGTTTTTTGAAACCTTGTAACTAGCCATCAGATGCAGCAAAATTTTGAATTTTAATGCTGTTGCAATTTGTTTGGCTTTTTCTTGTAGAATTAAACCCGTAATTGTTAGGTGGTTTTCTAATGCAAGATCAAACCAGCGTGCCAGAACTTCTTCCAATTGTGGGTGATCGGGTGATCTGTTTCGCTTTTGTTGTGCTGCAGTACTTTTTTCGTCTAGACTAAGCCAATGAGATGATTGTACAAGAATATCGGCTATAGTTGATCGACCGATTTCAAATTCATCTGCTAATTCTTGCTGAGTAAAATTTGGATTGTTTTGTGCTAATTGGCATAATTCTTTTTTTTGCTTGCCACTTAATATTTTTTGAGGTTTTTTGGACGAAATATTAATTTTTTCTTTAGCTTTGCGTTTAGAAGAAATAACTTCATTGTCTGACATATTGTCATTAATTAGAATAATTATAATTTTTATTTTATTTATATATTTTTTTTATGATTAAATACAAATGTCTTTTAAATAATTAATATAATTAATTAAACCAAGTTACCACGCATTCATACCTTTTCATAATATTTGATTAAAATCGAGTAGTAGTAGCGTGGGTGTTTTTTTAACTTCCTTATAAATTTAGTAAAAAGGCTAAATGAAAATGAAATTTGTAAACATTTAAAACTTGTTATTCAAAAAGCCTAAATTTAACAAGTTTAAATCTTGTATGAATGCTTACAAGCATATAGTGATCAAATGGACATCATATGCTAGTTTCACAATGACTATTGCATAGTGTGTTTTTAAAGGTAATCGGCCCAAGACATTATCTTTTTTTAAAATAAAATAATTAAAGGACAGGTGCACTGCAAAAGAAATGAAGTAATTAGTATAAAATTATTGGTGAATAAAAATATTATGCATGAGAATTTTTACTTATTATCGCTATAAAGTTTAATTTGGCAGTTTTCTTAAATTGCGTATTAATAAAATTGTCATTATAACCAGCGAAAAAAATTAATTTAAATAATTTTTTTAATCTAAAATTGTTGTTATGTCGGTATAGTTAATGTTTCTTATGATTGTCGATATAAGCAGCAAAATTTTAAAATGATAGATTTTTTTTAAAAAAACTGTCATTATAACCAATTGTCGTTTAAACCAGCTGTCGGTATAACTAGAGTAACGTGTATATAAAATTTTTTAAAATATTTTAAATTTTGGGTGTTATTTTATGGCGACCCGTCGCCATGCCGACCCCATGATCAACCAATCAAAATCAATCACGCGAGTCACGTGACCACTGATTTGCGAAGAGCAAATCAGTGAACACGTGACTCACAGGACCAATTTCGATCGGTCGATCACCACAAAAATGTGCGTAACAAAATGAATAACAAAAAAAAAGTGAATTTATCACCAGGGAAACCCTGAAATTTATTATTTTTTTTTAAAAAAAAAAAATTCAACGATGCGTCATTTTAATTTATTTTTATTAAATCGGTATGGTATTACTGCATTATGATATCATAAAGCTCTATATATCCAGTGCCAACTTCGCACTTTATTTATATATATATAAAAAAAAAAAAGCTAATCAAAAAATACTTCACCAACGATCGTACTACAATGACTAAACAGCCCCACACATCTATGACAAAGCCCCTAACAATAGCAAAATTGCTACGAGCAACAATCATTCAACCCGAACAGCTTCTTAATCGTTCTAACTTGACCGATAAAACGAAAACGCCGGAAGCCTAATATAACAAAAAAAAAAGTAAAATCGCCAACGTTAAAATGCAAGAAAGCACCAAAGCAAAGAAGCAAGAAAGCACTGAAGCATGCAAAAAAGCACTGAAGCACAGACGCAAGAAAGCGCCAAAACACTAACGCAAGAAAGCACTGAAGCACAGACGCAAGAAAGCACTGAAGCACAGACGCAAGAAAGCACTGAAGCACAGACGCAAGAAAGCACCAAAGCAGAGGCACCAAAGCAAAGACGCAAGAAAAAATCCCACATATCGCCTACTGCTAATGCTTTTTCATCCTCAACAAAGCCGATTTCAAACGTAAAGACCTAAAAAAAAAGAGAAGTTAGTGGCGGTAACAAAAAAGAAGGAAAAAAATCAGCTAATACTTATCAAAAGCAACCTAAAGAAAATTCAAATGAAAAAGTACCCAAAAGAAGAAAAACCGGCTCGGTTCCATTTCACATCTCAGCTCCTGGTTTCGAACGAAGAAAGACCTAAAGGGAGAGAAAGAGAAAATTAGTGCCAGTGAAAAAAAAACCAACAAGAAGGCCGGTACTTATCTAAGGACCAGCCCAGCCCAAGTCCCAAAAGAAAATCCAAACGAAAGAAGCATCCAAAAGAAGAAAAACTGCTGACTCAGCTCCTGGTTTCGAACAAAGAAAGACCTAAAGGAAGAGAAAGAGAAAATTAGAAAAAAAAACCAACAAGTAAAAAAAAAAAAAA
>QKWP01001124.1:152047-166518 GCA_003550325.1 Gigaspora rosea
ACAATATATTCAAGTTTTTGTAAAATTTTATATATAAACATACAGATTTTAAAAAATTTTTTATATAGTAGAGGGAGAGGGTCAAGCCTACTATGAGGGGGTACATAATATTATTTATGGATGCCCCTAATTTGTAGGAGTTATGCTGAATATAATAACACTTCTCAAAACTAAACTCTAAATCGGTATCTACTACTTCTTTGCTCAATAGTGCCAAAGTCGTAAATGGGAGTATTTCTCTATCAAGTCCGTCAAAAGACATCCCAGGTCCCTATTTCCTGTGATGTTTTAGTTCCCCAATAGAAAGCCTCTTGTTCCTGTATGCTTTTAGTAGAGCCAATTTCCTATTTTATGTGTTAAATATACAGTTCTTGTAGGTCAGGCGTCTTAAAAATTTTAGTATGAGGAATCGTTGGAAAGAGTTGATAAAAACTGTAATTTCCTTTTTTTAAATACAAATTTTATTGTATAAAACTATATATATAGCAAAGTATGTATGTTGTAAAAGTTGTAATTGCTTGAGAATCATGAAATATAGATTGTACTAACAATAAATCACTAACACTAAGCTATTACTAAATACTACTAAACCTAATCATAGCAGGCTACGAAAAAGGCATGAAAATTTGATACGAATAAGTAGGATCAAATTTTGTTATGGGTCTCTAACTAGAAAACTACGTGGAAAGTAACTATAAAATTTTTCTTTGGCTATAATTATATAGTTATATAGATTATATCTATCCCTTAGATTGTAGTAGAACACAGGCAAATTTGCCTGCGTTTTTGCACTTTTTTAGCTCTGATTTACTTTTTTAAAATACTAAAATAATTAAATAAAACTTTGTACAATTATATTTGAAAATAAGGATTACTTTTTTGCAAAAAATAAATTATAGTTACATATAAGCTGAAAATAGATAATTTTAAGAAAAAATTTTTTTAAAAAATTTTATTACAATTTTTCTGCGATCTCATTTAGTTTTAGTTTTAGAACTATAGTTCTTAAGACAATATTGTAGTTTATATAAAGGATGACAACTTTCATTATTGCAACTTTAATGATTTACTTGTAAAAATTAAGACTTGTATTAGAAGTAAAGATTTTTTTTATAGACGGGAACATATAAAATTTGAAAAAATCTAAAGAAAAATTTTAATAGTAAAAATGCCAATACAAGAACTTTAAACATTTATTATATTAAAGTTTTCTAATGATTTTAAAAAAATTTTATAACAAAGTTACTAAAACAAAACTTAAAGAATATTTTTTACTTAGAAAAGATATGGCTAAAATCAATATTTAAAATTTTATTAAAAATTTTAAAATACGCAGGCAAATTTGTCTGTGTTACAATCTAAGGGATAAGTTACGATGAACTTGAAAAAATGTTATTTGATACTCTCAGTGCTAAAGAGATTCTTACCAACGCATTGAGAAGTTTCTATCATTCTATAATGAGCTGAATCGTCTACTTAGCTAGTATAGATTTAAGTTTGGCTATATTTTTTTTATCTCGAATGGCTTCTTTTTCGTAAAATGCAATTAGATCTCTACCTTCCTCAACATACGTTAAGGCTGGCTCAGGTGCTCCTTGATCTTTGATCCCATCTTTCTTTAATATACAATTAAAGGCCGGCTCAGGCGAAATTGCTTTGTTATCCAAATTTTTTTCTGAATTTATAAGAAAAAAGTGTGAATCTATTGGTGGATGAACCCTTCTCCAAATTTGATATACTCGTCGTATTGAAATTTTATATTTATTAGCCATAGCTTCTGGTGCTCGCTTCATTGAATTTTTGGCTTTAATAATATCCTGAATATTTTCAGTAGATAGGGGAGTAGCATCTGAACGTAAATACCGAAGCATTTTTTATAGATAAACAAAAAAATTTTTTGAAAAATTATCGGTATAATTTCAAGTATTTTTTCGATATTTTTTGGTATTATCAATATATTTTCAGTATTATCGATATATTTTCGGTATAATCGATATATTTTCGAAAAAAAAAACTTACTTTTTTTTCGAATGAAATGAGAAAAAAAAGGGATCAAGGGGCTGGGCTTACAAGAAAATGTGAGCTTAAAGAAAAACTATATTCTGCTCTTAGATCTAAGGCTAAAATTAATGATCTTAGCGAGAAGTTGCTAACTAAGTATTTAGAGCAAGAGAAAAAGCTTCAGCAATTATTGCCCTACAGGAATTTGAAAAATTTGGTTGACGAACCAAGGCCTTACTCTAAAGTAAGGCTTTGTGAAGAGGCAGATGGTATTTATTATTTTAAGATTGCTCTCTCGCCTTCTTGCAATTCTTACTCGAAGCCAGAAGTTAGGTAATCATTTTTTTCTTTTTTTGAGCTTGTGAAAAAAAGGTCTGAATCTGATTTTTTTATCTAACTCAAGACCGGTTTGCTCTTTTATATTATTTTCTATCCAGTCTATGGTTTCTTCTACCGATTTTACTATCTTTTTTAACTTTTTATATAGGGAATAATATTCATATAGTCTTGTTTGGTGCTTATATATTTTATGTACCATTTTTTAGTATTATATATATTTTGATATTAAATATATTAAAAAAATTAATTGCCAAGATGGGACACCATGTCACTAGGGCGCAGTATATGGCACAGTATCTATGTTGAGTAGAGTCTGGACATGCATGTCCGAGCTCGGCAAATTATTTTACATGATGTTTGGCCCCTCCTTTTCGCAATTCTTGCTCGAAGCCAGAATCTAGATAAGCATTTTTTCTTTTTTTGAGCTTGCGAAAAAAAGGTGAATACACGTGAACGAAATTCTGTTTTTTTTTGATAGTAGAGTCTGAACACGGTGTCCAGGCTTGATTTAATTGTGCAGAAGAAATGGCGCAGTATATTTTTCTAACTGCTAAGCCGGGACACCATGTCACCAGGGCGCAGTATGTGGCACAGTAATCACATGACATTGTGACCTTGAGATCACATACTACCAACCATTTTGATAACAATTACCGACCTATATTTTATAATTCTTTTTGAATAAAAAAATATTTGAGCTTATATAATTCTCAAGGAATGTTTCAAACCAAAAAAAAATCTATAATATTTATATAAGTACTGTGACTTTTCCTCCTTTGTCTTGCATATAAGCACTATATCACTAGTCTAGCAATGGCACTGACTTAGACCCGATGATTTCGGTTGCAAAGAAGGCAAGTGAGATGTACGTTCCCTTTAATATGCCCCAAACTACAGTCAACCCTCTATAAATGCAACCTCCATAAATGCAATACCCCTCTAAATGCACGTTTTTTTCTATTTCGTAAAATGTTATTAGTACTAAATGCACGTTCTATATTCTGTAAATGCACGTTCTCTTGAATAACATTTTATATTACACTAACCTCCCTAAATGCACGTGGCCAATCAAATTTTAGTATTTAAGATAGGTTATACAGATTTAGTAGAAGTTACACAAACTTGATGATCTAATTTTTAAAAGCTGCAATTTAAATGGCTCTCTCTAAATGCAAACCTCCCTAAATGCACGTTGTAGGCTTGTTCCTATGAGTTGCATTTATGAAGAGTTGACTGTATTGTGGATTCGATTTACTGTCCACTGAAGTATATCTCCTGGCTGATCCTATTCGAATCTCATTTCGATAAAACATAATGCACTTCTTTCTTTCTGAATACGTTTTAATATGAGGATATAGTCGACTGTTAGATCAAATTCATGGCCTTTTTCTTTGTCCTAGCCCATATATCTGATAAGTTTTTCCTGAATGGACAGCCTCAATTCGTGTTCTAGCCGTTTTTTCTTTTTTTCCTCCTCAATCTTTTGGGCAATTTCAGGGGGTAATGGGGGCGCTTCAACCCGAATGAGTTGGCTTAAATATTCTACGCGACCAACTGCCAAATATATTAGATTATCCCAGGCTAGGTTTTCATCAATGACCCAAACACGTTGTGGTGACTTAAGAGTTATTCCTTAACTAGTATGAATGGTCATTGCGTATCCGAGTTCCCAATCTATGACTTTTTTATCCGCTAATATGTCTTTTAAGAACTTGGCAGAGAGTGTATTTAAGGGCAAATATTCTATATCATTTTTTACTAACTCCTTCTTTTCAGATGAGCCGGGAATTTGGACAAGGCAATTCTGTTTGCGTCCATCTCTTGGTCTATAAATTAACGGGATCAGTACATTGGAATATTTTTCTCGATGAAGTTCTAAGCATTTATGGGAAGCAATTCTTCGGGAAAGTATATGTGCTGATAAGATACAATCTGATGGCTTCCATTCAGCTTCAAGATATTCCCATTTTTTTGCAACTGGAAGTGCTTCACGGAATAAGTCTGACTGCACTCTGTTATTTTGGCGTCGCATTTTTTTCTTAAGCTCTTGTAATCTAGGGCATTTGGCCCGATAGTCAGTCAAGACTTCCTCATAGTATTCAGTTCGTTCTTTTAACTAGTCATAAAGCATTTCTCCAAAGAATGGTGGAGGCTGAGCATCATCTCCGCAACAGATTACCTGACATTTTTGCTTTAGTAAGTAGTCAATAAACATTTCGAGAATATGCCTAGGCACTGTGCATATCTCGTCCCAGATGACAACTCGTGGAAATTTCTTTTCTCCCATACGTTCAGGTGTCCATTCTCCTACACCATTCCATCTAAAGAAGCTATACCAAGTTTGGGCTTTTACTTTACGGTCATTTTGAAAATCTTTAGCTAGCGCATTTGTATGGGTGAAAACAACCATGTTTATATCTTTGAAGATTCGAATTGCACGCGTTGTCTTTCCAGAACCACCACCTTCATTGAGATAAGAAACTCGGGATCTTGTAATAGGATCATGAATTGATGGAGCAGTACTTTCGGTAATATCTTTAATCGATTCCCAATGCCTATTTTTTGGCCAGTATACAACATTAGGATCTGGACCATAAATTTTTTCTCCTTTATCACGCCATTGTCCAGGCTGTATTTCTCTAATTGGTTCTGAAAGAATCTTTTCTTTTAGAGGTTCGGTTATTTTAGTAATGGCTATACTAGTATTGCTAGATGGCTTCTTATCAGGGATAACTTCCCAAAAACCTTTATGAGCATACCAATCCCAAAAGCAATCATGACAAACAAATGGTTTATGTTTGCTACATGAAAAATATTCTTCTACCGCTAGAGGCATTTTAGTTTTTTGGAATACTTTAACCAACTCTATAAACGATGGGTTGTTACACACTGCACATGAATGCCAATCGTGTAGACATAGAAATTTACTAGTATTTACCGAATCTTTGGGATAGCTAATCTTTTGCTTAACTTGCTTAAAGAAGGCAGATACGTTTTCGATCTTATATAAGGCCTCTCTTCGTATATATATAGAATCTGTTGCGATTCTTACTACTTCATTAGGGCCAAATCTTCGAAGCATTTCCAGTAAGTTTATATGGGCGTAAGCTAACATTGAGGCTCGCAAATGTGTATATTGAGGCTAATGGCCTTCGTAGTATATAAGTATATGTCCAAGCGGACATTTATCACTACCTGCATATGTTCCTTTTTTAATGCAATTCTGGATCAAGAAATCAAGTTCACCTTCGTCTATTACAATCCGGTGAGTAAGGCGTTTTTCTTCAACTTTATTTCCTTGTATGAACTTCCCTATGATTGCACAACTTATATCCCAATTTTTAGGCAACCACACTTTTGTCTGCTTGGTAAGAGAAATAATGGCTTCTCCTATAGTTACACTTTCTAGAATACCTGCTTCGAGAAGATATCGTAGAAGCACGATAGGAGTCCAGCCTTTTGCCTTCCCACATCCTTCTCCACTTCGGCAAGCAAAATGTTTTCCATACCAAACGGGAATTGCTTGATGAATATTGGGAACGAATTTGAAGGATCTTACCTGCACAAATCTAGTTATATCGTCCTGTGGTAATTCTCCATTCACTACTACTCGAACAAGATGATGTGTTGGGTGTCCAAATCGCTTAAACCATAGTGAACACTCTCCTTGACCACGCATACTTGCCGGGTAGCATTCCTTCATGTCTATGCATACAACTTCTCCAACTTGGTAGTTTGGTGCATTCCATCGACCTCCATGCCCATGTTCAACACAAGATTGCTTTATATTTTCATGTACACTGGCCGGAGTTGGATGCCAATTATTAATCTCATTGGCAAGCTTTCTTCTGGCATGATTAGCACCAAATACCTGCTCTGCTAACTCAACTATTTTAAGCGATTCTAGGGACTCCCGCTTTCTTTTTTCACTAATTATTCCTTCCTGAAATTGCCAGTCTACCGCGTCCTTAAATAATTCTTCACACGCTTTTATAATATCTGTATGCTTTATCCATGTCCTAAATGTACGACCATCTTTTAGGACAAATTGGGATATTGATTGGATCTCTTCTAATGTTTCACCTTCCCCGAGTCCAAGTCCAATAAGCCATATTGCTTGTGGACCTTGAAGAGTTTTATTAATGGCCGTCCATGCATTATCATTATAATATTCAACCATTCGGTCTTTTGGAAAGTGTTGGTTTCTGGGGAATGCATGGCCATTGTGAACTACCATCTCAATCTCTTCAACCCTACCTGTTCGATATTTTCCACTATTAAAAATGGTCCCGTGAGTAATATCAAGCAATTTGATTGGCCTCTTAAATATTCTTTCTAATTCTACTACATCCTCTACCCGAGTACCAGGTTGACGCATTCTTTTTTCCCACGCGCCAATTTTTTGTTTACGTATACTTGTAAGCCCATATCCTCTTTTTGCTTTTTCAAAATGCTCTATTACTCGTTGGGCCACACAATTAAGTGCACCATCTTTCATTGGCATTAATCGATTACTATCTGGCTCTCGGATTCTATATAGCCCATAGACAACTGCATTAGCAATAAGTTCTTCAAAATCGGAGCTTTTAATTTGAATTTCTCTAACTAAAAACTTTCCATTAATTCCAACCCAAAAGCCTGGTTTCGTCTTTTTTGTAAGAATAACATTTGGACCTCCTGGAACGAATTTCTTACCAGCCTTTTTTGACTCACGTATGGGCTCATATTTGTCAATGATTTTGAAATTATCATTATTTGGCCGAATAAATTTACCCTTATAAGAAACCTATTATCATCTATTGTATTTAAAATTTTCTTGGCACACTCTTCAGTCATTCCAGCTTCATACATTTCCTTTTTCTCTATTGCAAACCAGGTTGAAAATGTATATTTAGCACCATCTATCTTAAACATATCTTTTGCTGTCTGAATTCCCTTTTGCCTTACTTTTGATGCATTTTATCGTTTGGGAATAGGACCGGCCAAGACACTTTTTTATCTATATCTTTTGGATCATCTTTAGACTCATCCTTTTGGTCAATGATTGCAGGAGTTGAGGTTTTCTTTTGCGATCTACTAAGAGTCTTTTCCATTAAATTAAACCATTATGCATCTGTTTTTGGAACCTCTTTATTAATAATAGTTGGGTTGTTTTTTATTTTAGGATTCGCTAGCTAGTTGGCCAAATCCTCTATAGATAAATAAGTAGCTTCCTTTTCACAGACATGGACTATAGGAGATAGGGAGCTGAGTACTAGTGTTTGAGATCTGAATACATTAAGATTAGGTGACTGAACTGGATTAGATATTTGGGGTTGCTTATACTTAAACTTTCTGTTAAGATGATTTGTTAAATCACGAGTCTTTTTAAAGTCGTTCTTTCCACATCGAGGGCATTGAAGTACCATTTTTGATAGTAAGTGAAACAATTTAGCTGTTTGTATTAATAGTACGAAAACTTTTGTTCAAATAAAAATAATTAATTATTTCTCTCTTGATCTGTCAATCGATGGGAATAGCCTAACCTGATAGCATATTTCATTAGGTTTCTTTTTTTTTGAATTTATAAGAAAAAAGGTTTGTAGCAAGCCAACTAGCTCTGAACCCGGTCTTTGCAGAAAACATGCTAGTGGTTACTATGTAACCCAATATATTAATAGGCTTCGGGAGAGAGCAACTGTCTTCTCATAATTTTATCCTGTTTTTTCAGAGTAAAAAATAGGTGAAAATTTTTTAACCGGGGCAGACATTTTTTCGTTAGATTATTATGTGCTAAAGCAATAAAAATTAACACCATCATATAGACTTTCTAGCCCAATGTTAAGACCAAGTAGAATAACAAAAATATATCATTTTTTATATATGATATTAAGGCCCAATAGGCGGAAGAATACGTTAAAACAAATTAGCGATCTTAATGAGTAGAAGGCGTTAAAGAGCATTCCTGGTATATAAAAATTAACACCATCATATAGACTTTCTAGCCCAATTTTAAGACCAAGTAGGATAACAAAAAATATATCATTTTTTATATATGATATTAAGGCCCAATAGGCGGAAGAGTATGTAACCAGGTGTATATTTTTTTTCACTTTGGTCTGCCTACGCTCCCTGCTGCTATTGGTGGGCTAAGTGGCGAATACTATTCTGAAGATACGTGTGGTAGTGGTTTGTAGTGGTCTATCCATGCTTCCCAGTACTCGTTATTGGTTGGGTAAGTTTGTCCATTGGGGGAAGTATTGCTTTGCTTTGTTTTTGATTTTAGTTGGTTCCATTACAACAGCATCTGAGAGGTGGATATTAGGGAGAGATATTCTGTCTGTGTGTCTTTTTAGTATGCTATTTATCATTGTAGTAGTGTGGTCAGTAAAGTTTTGGTACCTGCGTTTAATATAGTAATTTATACGCTTTCTGTATTCTGCATTATTTTTTAAATTTCAGGCTTTGTGCAGGCCTTTGTGTAGTTCCGCAATAAGGGCCTTGGTTTGTGGGAATGTGTAGGATTGCAGATTCTGTTCACTAAACTGAGAGGTGGGATATTTAGTCAGGTCATCAATTTGCTTTATTTTTTCATTTATGTCTTCAATTATAGCCACTAGCGATCTTGGAGTTGGGTTTGTGAGAGTTAATCTTTTGATCTTGTTAGCAATTTTAAGAGCCTGATGGAGTTTTGTGGCTTTGAGATTAAAGGTGTAGAATTTTCAGGGTGCAGATTTAGAAGTAGGGATGAACTTGTTTGCTGCTTCTTTAACGATCATGTTCCATTTGTGCCATTGCCTATTTAATATCTCTTCGTCCGTTATTAGGGTATCATTTTTCAATTTAAGCTCCATTATGCGGTTGCTGATGTAGAGGCAAAATCTGCCCAAAATCCTCCGCCATCTTGTAGTATAGGAAGATTTTTTTGGAGGTTCTTTGTTTCCTTTGCGTGGGAAAGGTGTGAGGTAGGAGCCATTTGGTATGTAGAATCGTATGGTCGCTATTAGTGATCCCAGTTGGGTCTGTGATTGTAATATTCGAGCAGTGGGCAATAATGTCAGATGTAATCCAAATGTCATCGATTTGACTGTGTGAAGTTGATCTAGACCAGGTAGGTTGAGTGATGCTAAAGTAGTTAATCATGCTAGACATATGAATGTTGCTCATGAAGTGTAAGAGTAAGGATGACCGGGTTTTAGAAGAAGAGATATTGTAATTGAAGTCTTCCAAAACTATAATTTTCATTGATTTTGCTTTGGCTTGTGTGATCCAGTCTGATACCAATGTCTGTGTGTTTAGGGAAAGTTGCTGGTTGTTGGAGGAGAAGTAGACTAATATAATGCGGGTCCTATTGTGGTATGGAAAGAAGAAGTCCATCATTATAGCAGTTCCAAGAAGGGTGCGAATATTGTGTATATGGTTGTAGGAAGGGTTGTATTGCAATAGCAGTTCTCATGCTTGATTCTTGTTTTTTTGCCGTGTGTTCATCGCAGTTTGAGGTGTAGAATAGATATACAGGATTGGATAGGTTGAGGTTCTTTTTATTGAATTGGGCTAGTTTGGTTTCAGTCATTGATATGATATGAAGGTCTTTTTTTTTATAGTATTCGAGCCAGATCTTTAATTTGAGATTATTGTTAATGCCCTGAATGTTATGAGTGGCGATATTGAGATGAGATAGTTTGTGAATGGTCATTTTGAGTGTATGTTTAGTGTGGGTAGTGGAAGGAAGATTTATGTTTGTACTATTTGTTGAATGAGAAATGTTGGTTTGGTTATTTGTGTTGTTGATAGTCCTGTCTGTACGGGTGTGGTCAAGTGCATTAAGGTAGTCGCTTATAATAAAGAGTCATTAAAGATGTCCCATTCCAGATGTGGGAGATCGGGAAGGCTGATCAGGTAGTTGGGATAAGGGTAATATTGAAGTGTTCTTGAATTTTATTAATAACATCGGAAGCTGTATTATAGCTGGATATGGGGACTTGGGTAGATATGGTTGGAATGTTGTTGGTTATATGTTGTGAGTTCTTCTAGATTGGGAGGTAATTTAGGCTTGGTATAGTTGTCGGTAGTAGGGTCCTTTGGTGTGATCTCAATCCATTCTTTAGAGAGTTTGTCGAAATAATAGATCTCACGCAGCAGCAATGCTGTATCTACAAGTTGTCCAAGTGTGGTTATTGGGATAGTAATCTGGTATTCTTTAATGTCCTCAACCTTAGTAGGGAGTTCGGGTTTATCTGTTGGGTTTATAGTCATTATGTTAAAGGGAAGTAGGATTCTAAATTTATATTTGTGCTTGATTTCTTGAATGAAGGTTCTTGCAAGTTGTTTATCAGCAATAGGGTATATATAAGTCAGCTCTGTTTTGATTTTTTGTATGGTCAGTTGGTAGTGGGAGTTTCCCAATTATGTAATCATTTGGTAGTCTTCCAAATTCATATTTCTCTCATAGCAAATCTATTATGTTCTTAAAGTCCTAAGGGGAGAGCATTGGATCTATTGGAAACAAATAGCGTAAATTCTGTGGTAGTTCTTGCAGGGTGAGTAGTAAAGGGTTTTTGGGTTTGGGTGTGGGTAGATCAGAGTACTGCTGTGGAATGTGGTCAAAGTGATAGTATTCTTTTAGTTGCGCTCTATAGTCAGAGAGACAAGCTAAGTCATCAAAGTCAGTAATTGGAAAAAGGTCTCAGACAGCACTGTGTAGATCTGCAGGTAGGGTTCCACAATTTGATCTTCAAATATTTGAATCAAATATTTGATCAAATTCAAATTCAAATTTGACTATATTTGATTTGATCAAATTCAAATATGGTCAAATTTGATTTGATTTGACAAATATTTGATTTGATTTGAAAATTACTATTAAAAATTCAAATTCAAATCAAATTCAAATTCAAATATTTGAATCAAATCAAATTCAAATCAGGGTTAATTTGATTTGATCAAATTCAAATTGATCTAATATTTGATTTGATTTGAATTTGAGAAACCCTATCTGCAGGTTCGTAGGGAAGGGGCGATTTGTTGTCTATAAAGTATGAGCTGGGGAGGTATGAAAAGGAATAGATTTTTCTAAGAGACGCCACAACTGCTCTTGTATGTTTACGTTCAGTAAAGGGTAAAGCAAATGGCAAAAATTCTATGACATGTTCTGGGATTGAGTCAGGGTTGTTTGGCAGTAGTTCAAGATTGTCGGATAAAGCTTCACCAAGAAGCTTTTGCATTAATTTAAATGGTACCAAATTCTCTAGTTGAGTGAATTTTGCGCAATAATATATTGTAGCAGTGATCTGGTGCGGGTTTGATGTAATAAAGTTCAGATTAGAGATGTAATTGGCTGGCAGTTTTTTTTTAAGCATCGTGTAGATCTAGTCTCTGTTGGTTTTGTTAGTTATGGTCATGTTGTGTTGTCTTTTATAGTTTTTTAGGGTTTTGTTAAAGCTTTTTTCGTATTCAATCTGGTGTGCTGGCTTGCTCTTTTTGTCTCTAGTAAATGTGCGAAAAAAGGCTATATCTCGATGTTTGAACTTTAGCCTGATTGCAGGGGGATATTGCACTATGTGGGCCGGGATGCGATTTTATTGTTAAAGAGTTTCATAAGTTCAGTCTTGTCTTGGAGTGCGTTCAGTACTTTGTCGGGTTCCATATAGCAGTATTGAAAGGTCGGTTTTTTGTTTTTTGTAATGCTTCTGCAACGGCATTAGTCCATAGGGTTACTAATTCTTGCGACTCCGGATCAAGGGGTCGGGTTCGTCTAACCGTCTGACTATAGCTCAGAGTCATGGGTCAGATTGGTGTCGATTCTACTATATGGTCCGATTTGCAGTCCATGTCTACGTCATCGTCTTGACTACGTGTATAACTGTTATCTATTGGATTAGTCGTTGTAGCAGATTTTGTGTGGGCTTCAGTGTTAGAATCAGTTTGCATGATTATTTAGCCATCATCGGTTATATCAAAGAAATTCTTTTTATCAGGTATCATTGTTGAGGCTTGGGTTTCACTATAAGGTGATTGTAGATCAGTGCTCTGAGAGTCATGTAACTTAATTTCAAGGGGCAGGTAATCCTGGAAGATCTGAGTGCCAGGTTTTGTATTGTCCTTGTTCAAAACTGGTTTATTGTTTTGATCTATGCATGGTTGTGTAGATCTCTGGTGCGAGATGTTATTAATGAATCTGGCAGGGATAAGCTGAGTTGGCCATTTTTTTCATTGTTGAGAGTTGTATTGTCTGGACCGAGTGAGCAGAGTTTTTTTGTTTGGGGTTGGTCTTGGGAGTGTAGGTCTAACATATGTTGTGGTTTACTGCTAGTCTCTATTTGGTGAGAAGTGATGTTGAGTAGTTGGTGCTTTGTTTTGAAACGCCTCTTGTATATTTTTCCTTCCAGAGGGAAGAATGTTTTGATAGCGTATAGTGTGTTTACGTTAGTTGTTTTTTCTTTTTTGTTCTTAATTTTGCTTTACTCAGTGTTTTTATGGAGTTCTCTAAGTGCCCGTGGGGCTGTGTATATATTTTATTTAGGCGAAACTTTTCTATTTTGCTATTTTTTTCCTAGAATTTTTGTGTACAAAAGATCATCAGAAAGAGTTTAAATATGGCCAAATTTGATTTGATTTGACAAATATTTGATTATATTTGAAAATTACTATTAAAAATTCAAATTCAAATATTTGAATCAAATCAAATTCAAATCAGAGTCAATTTGATTTAATCAAATTCAAATTGATCCAATATTTGATTTGATTTGAATTTGAAGAACCCTAATTAACAACATATCCACCAATTTGGTTTCATTCCAAAATTAGCCAATCATGATCGAGAATTATTTGCTATTAAAATTTATTACAAAGTGAGTTTTGACAACAACAGTCTTTTAAACTTACTTATAATCCATAATTAAGTGTATAGAATATTGTAATATCTATAGAGTAAAGTTATTTGTCATATAAGTGACAGCGGCTTATGTATCACCGAACCAATCAGATTTCAGGATCTCGTGTAATATAACACAATCGAAACTTCAAAACAAACGTTCATCTTATCAAAAAAACAACAAAAATCGCTTATTACTCAAAATCTGCATAGGAAACCACCTTCTGTGCTTTAACAAAAAGTTTTCCTTGAGCGATTTCACTATATACCCCAAACCCTGACCCTAAACCTAGGTGCTCACCCTAACCCTAAACTAACAAAAACTAAACTTTATCGATACAGAGGTAATCTACAGATGACATTATTACATGCATTGCATATAACTTAATCCTATCTATATATTTAATTATTAGCTAAAAGTAAATTAAAAGGTAGTTTTTCTGAAAAGATCTTTCGAATTTACTCTTACCTGTTATACAATCGATCGTTCAATGACAAACTGATTCTTTTCCATCTAAAAATACTAAAATGCTTCAACAACTAGTAATAGTGCTTCCTTTTACAGCCTGGCATAGCTGTTCTTTGGATATTTATTGCTTATTTATCTTATATAGAGGCCAAAAAACTATTTTATTTGAAGGTTTCATTTGTTATTTTTCATGTCACTTAATAGCAGAAGTTTGTGTAATAGTTTATCGAAAAAGATCTCTAAAAATCAAATCAGTAAATATAAATAGAACAATAGAACAAAAGTTTGATTTTTTATCTTTATATTAAAAAAAATTTTTTTTTATTACTTTACAATTATTTAAATATATATTGTTAGACCATTATTAAAATAATAAATTTAGGGTGTGGCAACATAGTGTAGTTGGATTGTTGTCACCCCAAGTAGTTGTAACAAAAGGTACAGAGTTCAAATCCTATCAAAGACGATTTTAAAAAATTTATCTGCGTTATGATAACCTGAACTCTGAGCTCGAATATACAAATCTGTTTCCTGGGTTATACCAACTCATATTGGGAGCTCTGGCAGGACTCCGAACAATATATAGATAGGTAAGGTGACTTTTAAATTTTTTATTAATTGCTGTACGCAAGACTTTTTTATAAGATCAGTATGCAAAATTTATATCTTACAATTAAAAAAATTAAAAAAATACGCAAAATAAAATTCTAACCTTAGTTATAATATAAAATTTTATATAAGCTAATACAATAAAGTTACAATTTTGGTAGTAGCGTGTTATTTTTTTAAAAAAAATTCTTAAATTCTCAC
>QKWP01001125.1:1846-35785 GCA_003550325.1 Gigaspora rosea
ATTTTTGAATTATTTAAATTTATATTATAAGACAAAAAGTTTATGTTGCTTATAAGCTGAAAATATTAAATTTTAAAGAAATTTTTTAACCAAAAAAATATTTTACAATATCTTGGCGAATTCTTTAAATATTGGTTTTAAAAATATAGTTTCTAATACAATATTGTAGTTTATATAAAGGATGACAACTTTCATTATTTGACTTTATATGATTTACTTGTAAAAATTAAGACTTGTATTTGAAGTGAAAATTTTTTTTATAGACGGAAACATATAAAATTTGAGAAAACCTAAAGAAAAAATTCTATAGTAAAAGTTCCAAAACAAAAACTTTAAACTTTTATTACACTAAAGTTTTTTAATAATTTTAAAAAAATTTTATAATAAAGTTAATAAAACAGAACTAATATTATTATTTTGACTTAGAAAGTATATAGCTAAAATTAATATTTAAGGTTTTATTTAAAAAATTTAAAATTTTAAAATTTTCGCAGGCAAATATGCCTGCATAACAAATTAAAGGATAACAATCTTGGGATTCTGTAATTGGATTTTGATGATTTTGGGATCATTGGAATCATCTCATTGAGATGAACGTTTTGGTAGTAAAATCACCCAAAACAGATCACTAGTTCAAAAGTTATTTAATGTTAAAGTTTAAAAATTTTTAAAAATTTTAATAATTTTAGCTAATTAAACGTTATCTGCTATTAGGACCTGATAATTTTTTGACCCTTCCCTCCTACCCTAAAAATCAAATAATAAATGGCGCTCCCCTTAGTAATCGATATATATCAATATATAAAATTTGCTGATGATGGATATAGAGTGGTTTGCTTTATAGCAAAATTGCATTATTAACACTTTTATTTAGTGTACCAATACCAGTTAAAGTAGCTGTTTTTATATTTTTGTATTTTTGTCTTCATCGTCTTGCTTTGTTTTGTCTAAACGGAATGTACCCACCTGACTTTAGCTAACTCCTTTTATCAGCAAATTTATAGTACCGAAATCTTTCGAAAGATCTTGCATTACTGCAAAATCTTTTGAAAGATTTCGCATATCACAATATATTTTGAAATATTTCGAAATATATTTCGAAAGATTTCAGATTTGAAATATTTCGAAAATAGTTTCAAAATATTTCGAAAGTAGATTCAAAATATTTTCGAAATATTTTGTAATTGAAACAATTCAAAATATTTTAGAACTGGCTTGATAGGCTGGATCAGTAGATCTGTAACCTGGGTCATGCCCAGGATGCATTGGACTATTTTTGAAATACTTCGAAATTAATCTACAAATTCTGTATTACAAGATTAAATCAGATCTTTGTTTATAAAATAGATCTTCTATACGGTTTTACATTGTTTTTTTTTTCTTTCGCTTTGTTTTATATTGTTTTTAGTTTCGTTTTGTTTTTTTGTTTTTGTTTTGTTTTTGTTTTTTTTTATTTATTTATTTTTTAATTTTTTTCACACTTTACAAACCCTTTGCAAGAAAACTAAAAACTTTTAGCACATTGTGAAAACACCAAATTGACTTTACAAGCCTACTCAGACTTTCGACACACTGCAAAAATGAACAACTAATTTCTCTAGCAATTTCGAAATTCCAAGAACGTGACTTTAGAGAAATAATTTAGTTAGGCGCAAGTTTTTGCAAGTATTCGCAAGTTTTTGCAAGGTTTTGCTACATTTATTTTTTCGTTTAACACTTTTTGTTTTTGTTTTTTTTTTATATTTTTTTTTATTAATTTATTTTATTCTGGCACTTTGCGAGAACACAACTTTTACTTCCTAGTACTTTGCAAAAAAACCAACCTGGACTTTTTCGGCATTCTGCGAACATTAACCTGGCTTTTGGCAATTTCGAATTTTCAGAGAAATAGAGATTTGGGGCTTCCTTTATTTTTTTTTATTCAGTTTGCTTATATTTTTTGTTTTTTTGTTTGTTTTTTTGTTTTTTTTTATTTATTTTTTTTATTTTTATTTTATATTCCTGACTTCTTTGGCACTTTGCAAGAAAACAACTTTTTCAGCACTTTACAAGACACCAACTTTAAGAACACCAACTCTAACTTCTCCGGCACTTTGCAAGAACAAACTAGATTTTTCCAGGAATACTAACACTTTTGAGAAGTGGGTTTTTTTTTATTTTTCACTTCTTTACTATTTTTAGGAAATATTTAAAAAAAAGAGCTAAACGAAAATGATAGCCAAAACAAAAGAAATAGCCGAAGCGAAACGATAGTTAAAACAAAGAAGCGAATAATAGCTAACTGGAGTAAGCGAAAATAAGCGTGTAGGGCTAGTTTTTTATGGGATTATATGCGACGAAGTGCGAAAGTATTTTAAATACTTTTTTTCATTTTCGTTGTTTTTTTTAATTTTTTTTTTAGTTTCATTTTTTTTTGTCATTTTTTTCATGTTTTTTTGTATAATATGTATAATAATTATGTAATATTGAATAAAAATGTATATTTAATCTAAAATAAATTTTTTATTTTTTTTTGTGTCAAAGTTCCCGCTTTGGGTGAGAGTTTATTTAATCAAGCCTGTGGATCAAGGGCGCCTTTTTGGGCGCACCCACAATTGAATTACATTGAATGAGAGTACAACTAGCCACACGTACAACTTTTGGTTGTCTAATTTAAGTAGTCCGCCCGAAGGTTCTACACTAGTTGCCATACCTACAACCCAACTAGGGGATTGCCTATTTAAACCCTCTGGTCCAACGCTTCGCATGTCAATCCTACTTGTGATCACNAGCTTCGCATGTCAATCCTACTTGTGATCACCGGTACAGCCCTCCGATACATTAGTCAGTCGAAGACAGTCCCGGATGCTACCTACATCCCCTTAGGACTAATTTATCCTCGCGGGTAAACTTGGTAGAGCAGTCCCTGTCCCACACAGGTATTACCTACACTTCGGTAACTTACGCACTCACTGAGGCAAGCAACTTGCAGTCAGGGATACCCAACCGCTACCATTACCTACTTCTGCCCTTATAAGGTTCGCTCCAACCCCGGTACCCACTATCACTTTCCTACCGGTCCTTCACCGTTTTCCCAGACTTCCAATCCAGTTGGCCCGGAAGTGTTGATCTACCCGGCATTAGGTGCCATTATGGTTTTTCTCCCCTTGGTCCCCAATTCCTCAACATGGGTCCTTTTCCTCCGGTGTGACTCCGGCGGCCAGGTTGGTAGACCTTGTCCCCAAGAACAACGTCCGGTTCTCCGGTTTCGGTCCAATATTCCAGTTTTGGTTAGCACCGTCAAAGATCAGAGCTACCTCCTTACTCAGGACTTGCCAAATGGGTTTCTGTTTCTCCAGTTCCTTGGATTTGTCTGTGTCACAAGACATCTTCGCCCGAAAGCTCCCATTCAAGATGGTAACCAAGGACTACAGGTGATGTACCCAACCAATCGACAAGAAACAGTTACCGGAACACAGGTCTATTTTTTCAAAAGTGTCACCAGTGGGATTTGAACTCAAGACCTGCCACTTGGAGAGTGACAACTTACCAACTTCCCTAAGTCGCCACACCCTTTTTAAAATAAATTTAAAATATATAAAGTATAATAATAAATATAAAAAATATAAAATTTTATATTAAATTGCAAAACAATGCGAAAACATGTAAAAAAGTTCAAAAATTTGCAAAAGTATGATTATGTGAATATGTATATCGTTTATTTATTTTTTTAAAAAAAATTTTAAAGTTAGCGAAATATTGCGAAATATTGCGATAATATGCAAATTATTACCTCCTGCGACCCCGGAGATGATAATTATGTACGGAGTTGATTGTTTTATTTGCCCTATTTTGCAATATTTCGCAATACATTTTGAAATATTTTGAAATTTCTTTCAAAATCTTTTGAAAAAAATGCATACCGAAATCTTTCGAAAGATTGCAAATCTTTCGAAAGATTTCACGTTGATCACAATTCTTTCAAAAGATTTCGGCATGCAATTTCTTTCGAAAGATTCGTATATTTATTTTGCTAATGTTAATTAGCCATTTATCTATTACATAATATAGATGATTGTTAATATAGTAATAAATTTAAAATAATTTTATAAATCATATGATAAATGTATATATTCATGGTATAAAAATAGAAATCGTTTATTTTTTATTATCAAAATATTAATTGTTTTTATATATATACCGTATATATATATTTTTTTTAAAATTAGGCAGTCTCACTAACACTTTATTTAGTTAAGAGAATTGCATTTGAAAAACATATACAAATAATTACTTAAAATCAAAGTTCGATATCACCTAGCACTTGTTCAATTCGACAAAGTCTTAGATGCGATCTGCCGCACCGGTCTACACTTAGTTTGAATTAGAACGCCTTGTCATGACTGTCTACTTTTTAAACCTCCTTCTCTTAACTTTCTGAGTAGAGGTATTCTACTAGAAAAAAGACATATTACGAAATAAAAGGAAAAATATAAATGGGGAATAACTCAAACACCTAAATGAAAAACCAAATAAAACCAAATAAACAAATAGAAAGAAAAAAAAAGCAAAAAGTCGCAGTACATGACAGCATAGTATTACTAAGTGACAGAAAAAAAACAAAACAATAACAAAACAAAACAAAAGGAACCAAATCTATAACTAATAATAAAAATTATATAATACTGTACAAGGAAACGTCTCGCCAAAGCATTATATACATAAAGAAAAAAAGAACATTCTGGAATTTAATTTCACAGATCTACCTACTCCACTGTGCCATATCTCATTACACGTCCATTTCTGTTTATCAACTTGCATGCCTTCTTCCTGATTAGAATAGGAACAACAATGCCGATCTTTTGGAGAAGATCTGTCCGGAAACAGCTTCAAGCAAGAATATGGTAGTGGGTATATGGTCAAATACGTTCTTGTAATCAAAAAAACCTTAGAGAAAGTGTTGAAAAACTCATTTTTTTAGTTCACTGTCTAGCCAAGCTAGCATATCTTAGTCGATGAAAGAAAACTTCTACCAGAATTTCTTGTACCAAGAGCGCTCACTGCTAGTTATCTTGCACAACTAACGCTTTTGGCTTGTGTGTCAAATATATAAAAGAGTTCCCCATAGGAATAATATAAAACCAATATTAGTACGTAGCTGCTTCGTCTTTTACTAAAAAATTTTTTGGTTTTCTTTTGTTTAGAAATTTGTATAAGTAATTGTCAAAAAGAGTTTTTTTATAAAATTTTATTGTTTTTATTTTTATTTTTATTTTTTTTCCTCCTGCCGTATCTATTGGCTGAATACAAGTCCATTTTACACTATAACCTTGGCCAACACTAGGGGTCAGAGTACTATCTTAAACCCTTTCACTTTCCTGGGTCCTTCATTCCCATGATGTCTCAGTTCCAAGTATCTGGCGATAGTTCTTAATGACGATCTCGAAGCATTACCTGCCCAAGGTGAGGGATCACCAGTTCTGTTGACTTCCATTTAGAGATGATAACTCACTATCCTTCTTACTAATAGTATTAACGTTCTGGCTACAACCGGAAATGCAGCACCACAAGACCATCAATCATATCTTGTGGCTTATCAGTTAGTTCAAATCGTATTTTAACCGGAATTTAGACAAATGTGGTTAAATTTTTCCAATCACGGTCCTAGCATCCTAGTACAGCCTGTTCATCTTGTGATCTTGTATAGTTTTTTCTTGCCTGCTAGTAGGGCTTGAACTGGCGACCTTATGTTTGGCAATTTGGAAGCATAACCACTTATGCTAACGACCTGAAGGTCAATTTTATTGTTTTTATATTGATTATATATTGATTATTAACTATTATAGATATGTATCAATTATAATTACTACCAATATATTAGTTATATAGTATATCGATTATTAACTATCATAAATATATATCAATTATAATTACTATCGGTAGAAATCAGGAGGGGTGTATATAATCGATATATATCCACTTGGTTAGTAATCTATATAAAATTTGCCGATAATAGTACAAATTATACAAAAAAATAAAATAAATACTGTTTAAAATGTTATTTGCATATAAGAATAATTGTACTAGTATTGCTGTATTGTACTCTATCTTTATATGAATATTAGACAATTGAAATACTTTAAGTGAATAGAATACTTTAGAACTTTAATAATATTTAGATAACCTAACAATTTTTGGACTTGCTATCATTAAAAAGAGTTGCTTTTAGTTCATATCATCTTACTTTTTTTCAAGAGTTACCTGTTTATTTCTTAAACTATAATCACTTTGTAATACAGTTTACTCATGTTAATATTAACCCAGTGATTTGGTTGATATATGCGGGGTTGATAACAAAGGGGGATTGGCAATTTATGTGTTATAAAGCTTTAATTTTTCGGGAAATTACATCACTATGACCTGTATTTTTTTTTATTCCTCAATAGATTTTTTTTTTGCATTTTGTAATGCGTCTTCCAAATTTTCATTCACGATGGGGCGTTTTCTTCCGTCGTCGTAAGTATTGAAGTCTATATACCGCTTTTTCCATACAATACGTCACTTATGTCGTTTAATCATTGTACAAAGGCTTGTCGGGACGAAACAAAGAGTCGGGACGAAACAAAGATCAAAGTTATCCATTGCCTCCCGAATTTGGTCAACCTTCAGACTCGGAAACGTTGAGAGAGATCTTAGGTAGGGTCATGTAAAATCTTATAATCGATCAAGCTATTAATTCTTATATACCATATTCTTCGTTCTTATTCTTATTAACGAACATAATTTATTTTAGACCGTACGCATCCGCAAGATTTACAAATGGAAGTGGGCAAATATATTATCCGCAAAAATTGGGATCTCTATTTGAGTCTGCGGGACAAGTGAAAATAACGGTTGCTCATTCCGAAAATTATTCCACGAAGTGCACAAATGAGCCAAAATACGTTGATTTGAATGTTTTCTTGAATTGCATAAGGGGAATGATGGAAAAATGGGATTAAAACAGTACGTTAGGGACATAGGTGCGCTTGAATCCGCTTTTCAAACGGGTGCAATTCAAATATTACAATTTCTTTATTATGTTAAAAATTTCGCGTTGTAAAGAATAAAATTATTCATCCAAATTATAATGTAACTTACAAAATGCAAAACTTAATTAAAAAGGTTTTTGGTAACAAGTTACACGTCCTTTATTAATAATTTCACACAATTAACAAAGCTATATTATCGTATCTGGTATATACAAAACGGTTTCTATTGAACCAAACATCTTCTAAAGAACATATGCAACTTTCGAAAACAGTCTGCAAAAAACCTACAAATAAAATAAACAAGTTGATTACTTAAATAATAATAAAAATAAAAAAAAAGAAAAATAACGTTAAGCTTCACGAATTAAGCAATAAACCTACCTTTTATTCGCGTCATGCAACATGATGCAACTGGATTTCTTGAAGAGACACTCAATTTTACTAGTAATAATTTTTTTTTTAAGACCCGAAAATCTGGTTTTACAATACTACGCTATATAAATACTCGTGTAACATTGATCCCAGAAATTATCGGATTCGAATGTCCCCCATGCTAGACCACAGTGGATATTTTATTATTCAGAAGCTCAATCGATTCCATCACTGTTTAGAATAGCCGCTGGCCTTGGAGAAAGCGTTATTAAGAATCATGCATTTTTGGATGGTAATAAGCATCTTGCCATGTCCATGTTTTTAGCTATCAACGATTATGATCTGGTCGCGAATGATGCTTCTACCGAGAAAATTACAATAGGTATTGCAACAGGTGACGTTAATATAGATATTTGAAACCTTGGATTACTAGTAATGTGAAAAAGAGAGTGTAGAGATTTGTACTCGTTTTTATACACTTATTATAATTATTAAAATTAATAAAATATTGGTTAGCTTTAATAGTATACGTGGGTATTGGGTCTATAACAATGTATATTTGTATAATTGGTATTATGAAATAAATCAAAAGATAATGCATACATGGCACGTATGTAATAATCAAAGTTTTAAGTTTATTCAATAAGACCCAATTCTCGAAGATGCTCTGGAATAACTTTATATGGGTCTTCATAATACCAAACGTATCTTAAAACAATCCAATTCTATTCGCATAATTCTTTCTTGAGTTGATCCTATTCTTGCTGTTTAATGAAATTATTGGGATCACCTCCATGAATGAATTCTATATATTTTTCGTGCTGTTCTCCTTGTACTTCAGTTGCAAATCTATATTGCAGGTAATAAATGTTATGCTCTAATCCAGTTGGGTGATCTAAAGTTTTAAGAAAATCAGGTTGACGTATTTTTTATATGGCGTTCCAAGATATTTTGACATAATCTCTCGACACAATCTTTCATGTTTATATCTAGAGTAATATGGACACCAATAGTTCCTGTACTTAATAACACTGAGGGGAGTGAGCTATTCATGTGATTTGGAACATCTCTAATGCAAATATGTTTTATGGTTGGTGTACACATTGGATAAACACTCTCCATTTTTACTACATGCTATTTTTTTGGCATATTCAATACCAATTCTTACAGATTCATGTACACAATGTGGGCACCAAGTCCTTTTTTGAACACTATCAATCCAAGCAACCATGAATGTCCTTCAGAACATCTCCAAGAAAGTGGATTACATCTGTTATGATAGGAACCAGAAAAACATGTTCTACCCCTTTTATTTGCAAGATTTTGAGCAAATTCAAGTCCCACTCATGATACTAGCTCTTTTCATTTTTAATATCTGAAAACTAATAGGTGAAATTGATGATTATTTTTACATTCTCACAATAGAGATGAATTATTATTAATATATTTTTCAGAAATACATTTTTGTTTTTAGTATATGCAATCTGCTTAGCAATTTCAAGAGTAAGTGGTTTTCTATGAGCACAGTCTGAACACCACTTGTTACATTTTATACTAGCAAGACTCGCATACTATTCATATCCTTTATTACAATGCCATAATAAAGTTGATTTACTATTAATATATTTTTTTGAGAAACATTTATCATTTTTGTTATGTGCTAATTCTTTAGCAACTAAAATACTAAGTCTAGTATTCAAACAAGTAGAGCACAATGTTTTACTATTTTTTATACTATTAAATGTAGGAAGCCATTCATGATCTTTTATATATTTTTAATTATTGGAATTATATTATTATCATATTCTTTAGAAAAACATTTCCTTTACAAGATTTAACTATCTTTATTACATCACTTAAAGATAATTTTTTAGGCATTGTGGTTAGTAATTATTTATTTTTAATAATTATCCTACTTTTCAAAATACTATAGAGTTTTACAAATTATACAAATTAGACAAAACTTTATCTTTGAAAAAACAAAATCCACTTACTCCTAAACATTTATTTAGACTACTAGTTGTGGGCATTTTTAAGTCTAAAAAGTCAAGCATGGTAGTACATTTGCTTTTAGGAAATAAATATCTAAAAGTATATTCATGGATATCTAGTAAAAAGCATGGTTATAAAATATCAAAAGGTGGATACAAAAATTTTGGTAAAAGGTATATTCCATGTAATGATCTAATTGTTGTTGTGCAATACCAAAATAAAAAATTATAGAAGCAGTACAATGTTTATGAATTTATAGCTATAAAAAAACAGTCTCCATAGTATAAAATATGAAATTCAGGTTAATTATTTCTGAAGAACTACCAGATATTTTATCTTTTAAAAAAAGCGATTAATTTACTGGTAAAGTCTTTGATAATCTTGCTAGTAAACCACTAGCAACTTAGCTAAAAATATACCTTTATTTAGGTCAGATAAACATAAAGGAATTAGTACAATTTATATCAGCTAGCATTTTTATAAAACATATCCAAATATATGTGCAAATCTTAAATATATTTTATTGTATCATAGATATGAAACATTAGATAGTATAAAATGAATTCTTAAAGAAATATATAATAATTATGAGCATTTAGCAAAAAAAGTTTATAAAGTGATAAAAAACACTTTGCGGTTATTGATATTCAAAAACTATCTGATAACCCTTTATCAATTAGATTTAGATCAGACAAACCTTTAAAAGATTGACAAAATAATTGAATTTAAGATGATTTATGCTTTGTGATCTTATTTTATATTCTAAAGAATAGTTTCAAAAGAGGTAGTCCTGTCTTTAAATTCTTTTGTATATTGATTTTTATGAAAAAGTAATATATATTTTTTAATAATTTGTAGTGAATATTTATTAGCATTTAAAATTTGACTCTCATTGGGTTCTAATTTGTATTTATCTAAAAAAAGCTTATAGAAACCATATAATTAATATTACTATAGTATTATAGCAAAGATGCCAAGCTTGATAATAGAAAATAGGCCTCCGTATGGACCAGGGGTACCCTAAGAGTAGTACCACTAGGGCCGGGCTTGGGTATCAAATTACAAGCCCTAGGGCAGGGTAGGACTAAGTAGTGCAGACCCTTTATTATATGGGTAGAGCTTGGGTACCAGTACTACCCGGCTCATATACCCATAGGCAGTGTTGTCACTTGGACATGTCCATACTATGTTTTTTGTCCAACGTCCAAGATTGTCCAAAATCGTCCAAGCCTATGTCCCATGTTTAACTAATCAATAAAGTAATTTAAAAAAATATATAATTATATATTTTTTTTAGGTGCTGGACTCATTGGTGAAAAAATTAAAATAGATTATCTTAATAAAATTTTAAGTAATTTTAATTTGAAAAAATGTCCAAAATGTCCTAAAAACGTCCAAGTGACAACACTGCCCATAGGGTAGCCCGTTATACATGTATATGACTATTCACCAATTAAAACTTATATTGATCAATAATCTTTTTTTAAAATAATTCTACATACACAATATGCTAAACGATCTAGCGGATAGGACAGCAAAAGAAGGTGCACAAAAAAGAGAAATAATTTCGATCAATGTAAATAAGATTCAGGGAATGGTGCTAAAACCTACCTGAAACAATATCACAATTGAAGCCCCGATCTGTAGCTTTCTCAAAACGCTTACACAAACTTTCTACAAAGTGGACTGGCTCTTCATGCAAAATACAAAGGACAATATTTATCAAAAAAGAGCAGAAAGTCAAGACTAGAAGATATTTCAGAATTTGTGAAAGAAGGAAAGGAAAGAAAAAGCATGTTCTTTCAGAGCGAATAAGAAATGAGAGTTCAGATTAAAGAGCTTAAGTGGTTTGCTGCCCACACTAAGTCTATGCAAAAGAAACCGAGAAGACCTCTACCAAACGTCAATATGCAGAAAATGTAAAAAAAAGAAAAAGACTTTGAGCACCTAACAACCTGTGAAGTTGACAGAGCATTTTGGTCTGAAAAAGAGAAGTCGATAGTAAAGGAAATCTGGTCAAATCTAGATACGTCAATTAAAAAGAAACTGTCGATTGACTACTTGGACACAACGTTAACAGGAGGAGAAAAGGCAGTCAGATGTATGAGAAGAAATTATTTGGCACGAGGACTAATTGAAACGGATATAAAAAATTTACTCCTGCAAGCAGGGATCGCTAATAAAGCAGCAGAGTCGATTATATTAGAATGGTGGGATAAATGGTATAATGTTTTTCAAAAAGAGATCTGGCTCCAATGCTGCGATGAAGTTGCAAAATGGGAAAAAGTGCTAAAAATTGATTCGGTGAAAAAGAAGAAGAAGAAGGAAGAAAGCGAATCCAAAAGGAAGAAAATCAAAGGAGTAAAGGTTTTAGACAAAGGAAAAGACACATCCTTGGAAGTAAAAGAAGAATCTAGAAGACAGAAGGTATTAGATAAAAGGTGGGATAAGTTCAAGAAAAAAATGGTTCGGGTAACAGAAGAGGTAGAAAAATGGATAAGGACCGGAAATTGGTCCAGGTGGAATAAAAATTAAAAGATCATGACAGGCTGTAGATCCAGGCCGATGAACTGCGGATTTAATACCTGAGGTAGATATTAAAGAAGCGGCAAGGTCAATTCTACTTTGGCAGGTCGCACATAAGTGCCAAATAGCAACCAGGTAAGCCATACTTTAGTTTAGAATAGCATAGCTATAAATAGAACACATGTATTAAAAAGCAATTTCTATATTATAAAATAAAGTTGTAATATGATCGTCAAAAAAAAAACAAAAAAAACAATGCAAACCCTATCTAATTATCTCATTTTGGGGTCGCAGAAGGTAATATTTTGCATATTATCACGTAAATCTGTAGCTTTTCACAATATTTCGCAATATTTCATATATTTTCAAAAATTTTTAAAATTTTCGCATTATTAAATTTTATATTTTTATTTATTATTTTTTTATTTATTATTATTATATATTATACATATTACATTATATATTATATTTTAATTATTATACATTTTTTACAGTATTACCGATATTTTTACATTATTACATATTATTTTAACTACTTTCGCACTTCTTCGCATCTAATTCTATTACTATATACAAAGAACTAGCCCTACATACTTATTTTCGCTCACTCTAAGTTAGGTATTATCTTTGCTTCTTTGTTTTCTATTGTCTTCACTTTTTTGTTTTCTATTGTCTTCGCTTTGGCTATTTTTTTGGTTTGGTTATACCTTCGTTTCGCTCTTTTTTTTCTAAATACCTCCTAAAAATAGTAAAGAAGTGAAAAAAAATAAAAAAAACTATTTCTCAAAAGTGTTAATGTTTTTGCAAATTGTTGGAGAAATTTTGTAAAGTGCCGAAAAAGTTGCAAAGTTTCGAAAAAGTCAGGAATAAATAAAAATAAAATAAAAATTAAAAAAATAAGTAAAAAAAAAACAAATGAAAAAACAAAAATGTAAGCAAACTAATAAAAAAAATAAACGAAGCTCCAAATCTTCATTCCTCTAAAATAAGAGTTTCGCGTTCTTGCAAATTCAGAAATTCGAAAGCCGTATTAATGTTCTTGCAATATGCTAAAAAAGTCGCAAAGTGCCAAAAAAGTCTAGGTAGGTTTTCTTGCAAAGTGCTAGGAAGGAAGGGTTCTGTTCTCTCAAAGTATCAAAATAAAATAAATTAATAAAAAAATAAAACAAAAAAAAAACAAAAACAAAAAACATGAAACGAAAAAATAAAAAAAGCGAAACCTTGCAAGAACTTGCAAAAAACTTGCAAAACTTGCAAAAACTTGAGAAAACTTGTGCCCATTTCTCTAAAGTAGCGTTCCTGAAAATTTATAAATTGCTGGATGAAATCTGTTGTGTGTTCTTGCAAAGTTTCAGAAGTCTGAGTAGCATGTAATAAGTTCTGAAAAGTTGTAGGTTTTCTTGCAAAAGGCTAGTATTTTTGTAAAATACGAAAAAAATTAAAAATAAATAAATAAAAAAAAAGAAAAACAAAATGAAAGCAAAAAAAAGCGAAAACAAGCAAAAATAAAAAAACAAACAGAAATAAAAAACAATGTGAATAGATCTAATTAATAAACAAAAGATCTAATCTGATCTTGTAATACAGATATGCAAATTAATTTAGATATATTCGAAGTATTTCGAAAATATAGTCCAATGCGTCCTTGGTGATCTTTCGAAAGATTGCGCTACTATAAATTTGCTGATGATGTATATATATAGAAAGTGATATTTGGGGACACCCACCCTTCTAAAAAATTACGTGATTTTCTGCACTCCCCTTATATATCTCTGGCCAAAAATATTTAAAAAACTCCTTTTTTTTACTATAGTAATAAATAATTTGATTATATATACATCCAAACCTTTTTATAGTTACTTTTGATATATTATTATCTTAATATATAGTATATTCTATGTGTCTATTGTAAGATTGTAACTAAAATGAGCAAGAATTTATATATAGTATATATAGTTAAATAGAAGAATTGAAAGGACTATAGTGAGATTGTAACTAATGCAAATATGATTATTGTAGAGTTATACTGTAATTATATAATTTTAAGCTCTAACTATTATAAACTATACTTTTATATAGTCACAACTTTTTATAATTACCAGATTCTTGTTTTTAAGCCAGTAATTATATTAAAATTTGACTATACAATCAACTTTCTTTATTTCACAAAAATGTTTTTTAAAAATTTTTATATATAAAAAATTTTTTAGGTTTGGTTCTCAAAAAGTTATTAGGGGGCATTCATAAATAACGTTATGTACCCCCTCATAGTAGCGCTGGACCCCCCCTACTATATAAAAAAAATTTTTCAAAATCTGTATATATAAAATTTTACAAAAACTTGAATATATTGTGACACAGTAATCCGATTTGGATGATTTAGATACCATTCGATTCGTCTCAGTGAGACGAATCCAATGATACCAAAATGATTTCATTTAGATCACTGGATCAATAGTTATTCACAAAGAACTATTGATTTTATAGTCATTTTATAAGAAAACATAATAACCAATAGTATTTGGCCAATAAAATTTGATCCAGTAATCCAAATGAAATGAAATTGGTACTATTCGACTCCTCTCACCGAGACGAATCGAATGGTACCAAAATCATTAAATTTGGACTACTGGTTCAATTTTTAGCCAATTTTTTCTAAAAAAATTACGTCATATTTTTTTGACTCCCTACTTATTGAGAAAAACGTTATCGTTTATCCAACCCCCCTTGTATAACGTTATTTATGGATGCCCCTTATTAGCTAATTCGAATTCTATAATAAAATTTACAAATGTTCTAAAGTATTTTGTTTGGATTAAAAAGAATTTAATAGTGTTCAAAATAGAGCCCCAAACATCTATCATATAGATTATAACTAGATTTTGGCCAATTTTGATATAATTTGCTAAAAATAACAAAACTATATTTACTTAATTCGTGATTCGTATACCAATCAATGATCGACATATAATAGATAATCAATTAATTTGGGGATAGTAAAAATAACACTTTCTTATAACTTTTAGAATCTACATGTATATTAATAAAAAAAATGACAAAACATAAAAAATATATAGTTACACTTATTTCACCTGGAAGTATTATTCAAGAATTACATTTTGGATCTTTTTTTTCGAAATTGGTGACTTTCGCGTCCAGATGATAATTCAACTTGCATATCTCTTTACCCTATACGGGTTGGAATGAAAACTCTTACAACTATTAATAACAAAGACTTTATAATTACAGTAGTTCGAAATGAATTTAAGCCTGGTTATATTTGTCACTCAGATAGAATTTATAGTGAAATATGTGAAAATTCAACTACAGCAATAACATCTGTTTATCAACGTATATTTTCTGTAGCAACTAAACATGCAGGACCTTTAATAATGGGTTTTGATCAATATATAATTTCAGATCAATTACTTTCTGATATTACTTTCTGTCCTTTTTCTTTCAAACTTGACAAATTAAATTTGTTAATTTTTGGTATTGGAAAATCTAATAATCCCGAATGGAATTATGGTGGAAAAGGATATAAATCATTATTTATTTGGAATTATCAAAATAGTAGAGCATTATTTGTTTAGGAGTTTAAAAATAAAAAGGCCATAGTTCGAGTATATTAAGCAATTCAAGAAGTTGCAATGTTTAAAAATACTAGTCCAAATACAGTTTGGCAACAAATTGGAATTCTATCTCAGTATACTGGATTAGAACTTTTTGGACTAGCACACAAAACAACGTATGAGGCCATTAAAGAAATTCCATCATGTACTATATTAGATTAGAATAATGAAATATTTGAAAAAGTATTTCAATATCATTTAAAATGACGATTATCACCTAATATTAATTGGCGTAAATTTTTTATTAGTTGGAGTAAACAAAACTATATTATTGAGTTACATCAAAAATTAAAAGAGATTTATTCTAAAGAACAAGTTATTGAAGAAAGAGAATGGCGAGCTTGGAAAGATTACTTAATCATAGTGGCTGTACTGAAATTACATCTTATTCTAAAGAACAATCGGATGTAAGTTTAATTTTGCTATTACAATTATATATTTTTAGAAATTGAGCTAATTTTTTTTTTTTTAGTTTGAATTTTGGTCCAGATTGGAAAATCCAAATTACGATAAAACAATTTTAAAAAACTTGTACCAATTAAAATTTTTTTATTCTGTTCCCTCTGATTATCAAAATAACGGTTCAAGATTATGGATAGCAATTCAAGATGCTTTGGACAATAATCTTAGAGGACCAAATGGAACACAACGAATTCTTTCTATAGTGGCAAACAAATTTACCTATAATGAAATTCAAGCAAATTTGAAGTAAGTTTTTTTTCAAATACATTTTCGACAATTTAATTTTTGTACACATGTACAAAAGAATATGATCTGATATCTGAATCGAATACAAATTCGAATGGCATGTATAAATATATAAAAAATAAATTGGAGACTACTTTTTATATATTTGATTTTTTTTGAATTCTATAAAAAATTATCAAATGGTGGCTTATAGGTTTTATTTAAGTTCTTGATTAGGTTAGAATGTTAAATTTGGTTTAGCGAGATTGTTTAAAATGTTCAAGATACTAATCGAACTGCTTTTATAAAATACAGGTATCTACAGATGCAATCACTTATGCACGCCATTTTGCACAAAATTATGGGCCAGGTGGTTACCAATAGGAAAAACCTATTATAAAGCATGAAAAAATGGATCCAAAAAAAAAGAGCAGCTTGAGAATTTTTTTCAAGATAAAGCTGTTGTAATCATGAGTTCATACAAAACAGATAATAGCACTAACCAACCCGTTCACTATTTAAAAAATACAAAGCAAGTTTTATGGGATAGATTTCATGAAACATTTCCTGATGGCGTCAAACGAACTTCTTTTTATGGATATTTACGAGGAAATCGATTTGTGTTTGTGAAAATCTGGATGGACTTTGCTCGATTTGTAGTATTCACGGGTATGAAACTTTTGATGAATTTAATAGATTGATAAAATGTTATGTACTTAATAGTTCAATTCAGGTATGCATTTTTATTATAATTTTATGTTTTTTTTCCTCTTAGGCGAGACTTGCCAAATACGACCTCTTTGGTTTTATTATACTACTATAAAAAATAGTACAAAATCATTATACAAAGAATAATACAGCATAGGCATCATCCGATTTAGCTAAACTAAACCAAATGCGAATCGCTACATGGTATCTTGAGAGACACCGACTAGTCCATCAGCCTCGCGCCACTATACAAGAGCATTTCTCGGAGGAAATATCCTTAGAAGTGGGAGGAAAAAACTAAACTACTAAAGGGCAAAATATGTATAAAAGGGTGTAAAAAAGAAAAAGAAAAAACAAAGAAAACGAAAAAACAAATGATAGAAAAAAGAAAAAAGAAAAGCAAGGCCTCGGGTCAATTAAGCCCTGGCACCAAGTGGACTATTTTAAAAATTACATGATACTAAGAAAAGTAGTCTCTACTCTAACTAAACTCAATTTATCATATGTAGGCGAAAAACTATTACTAGAAAAAATGGCCTCTAACCTAAAAAAAACTGTAGAGATAGGTGTATAAAAGAAACTACAGCTATAAGAACATTCTAGAACAAAATTTCGGTTCAAGGTTTCCTCAAACACGTGTTGTTTGTTGTTTATTCCGAAAGGCCGAAATCCACTCGTGACTTCATTTCAATATGGTAGCCGCATTTCCAAATTGGGAGAGGTAAACATTGTCGATCTTTTGGCAGGGGTAAGCCAGAATGCCCACTTTGTCGAAATTTCGAAAAAGGCCAAAGGGACGAGAAAAGTTCCAAGAGGTCCAACTTGTTTTGTGGGTTTGAAACCATGTAAGTTTTGTAGTCTACAGAAATTATACAGCTTTCATAAAGTTCAAAAACGTTTGAGCCTGATGACAAAGACTTCCAGTTACTCAGTAACCAACTACTATTCGATAGTTTTTGTGTTTTACTCCAGGGAGACCTATCCCAAGACTTCTTTTTCAGCTCTTTTTCAGTTGCCCGAGTAGAACTCTTGTTCCCGAATACTCCAAAAGAAGTTTTGTAGTAAGTGGTTGCATATTATCTATAAATTTCTACAGTTCGGTTGTTATGGAAAAGTTAGTCCAGATGATCGTTGGAAAGAGTTGTATGATAATTTTATGATTTAGAATGTGCTACATATAATATAATTACAACTTTATTATAATAGGATGAATTAATTACTGCATGCGAAAAATTAAGCCGTTTTCTAAAAAAAGACTATGAACAAGAAATGATTATTGACTCTAATGGAATTACTAAATACAATCCGTGCATAAATCATTGTATGCTTTATGCTTTTGGGCATTGTACAGAATCTTATACTTACGAATGTTATAATTGTAATAGTCTCTTTCGATTCATTGATAATATTAAATATAATACGGATTTATCAATACATGGTGAAATCGAGGAATTAAAAGATCATCTTTTGTGTTATCTAAGCCATCAAATGCTAAAAGCTTATCTTCATACTCAGTTCAATGCAAATTTATTAGAGCTAGATAATGAAGATGCAGTACTAGTAGTTGACTACAAGATGAAAATACTTCCTAAAAGTGCCAGAGAAACTAAACAGGAATTTTTTGGAAAAAAAGGATGGACCTTGTACTCTGTTTTAGTATATACCCGCCCATTAGGTAGTGATCAGTTACAAATAGTTGCATATGATCATTGGTCAGCCGACACACGTCAAGACGCATGGTTTACAGCTTCTTCATTTCATGCCGTAGTAGAAAGCTTAGAAATTAAACCAAAATGGATAATAATATTGTCAGACAATGGACCTTATTACCACAATGCTGAGTTTATGATGATTATGAGCTATTGGTATGAATGGTACCAAATTTTTGTTAAGAAATGGATTTTTTTAGAGGCAGGCGAGGCCAAAACTACTATCGATTTCCATCATGCACAGGTTGTATATTTTGGATTTGAATCAAAATTCCGAAAATCTTAATTATTGTGTTGTGTGATGTTAGGACTCAATATTCGAACTTTGCTTTTGATTAGTATACTTACTAATCAAAAGTAGAATTTGAACGATGACTATATGATAATTAAGTTTTAGATTTTGACCTTTGGGATTTTGATCCAAACCCATATATTTTTGAGCAAATTTGTTACAAATCAAGTTTTTAACTTATTTTTATAATATCTCATGCTATCAATCATTACGTGAAACTTGGCTTTAATCTTTCTCAAGGAACAGATATAGAAAATGCAATTAAAGGTATTAGTGGTACTCGAGTAGCACATTTGGAACCAAATAGAACCAAAGGTATGTAAAATATGTAAATAATCTCAAGATTAATATTTTATAACTAAGTTTTATATTTTCTAAAATAGGAACAAGCAAGAAAAAATTTTCATTACCTGGCAATTCTAACTGGTTCGAGTGGCATTGGCCAATTGAAGGAGAATTTGCTGGTTATATTTTGGCACGCTCTATGCCTAATATAGGAAACTGGAAAAGTTTTTCCCCCGTCCAATTATCAAAATTACAAAAAACTGAAATTATTAAACCTCACCCTCAATTTTCAGACCATTTCATGCCGAAAACAGATTGGCATATACCTTTGCCATATATATCAAGTTAGTACTGTAGTATATTCGATATACAGCCAAATCTCTCTAAAATGCAACTCGTTAGGACCAAACTTTTGACAAGTATATTTAGAAAACAATAGGGAAATTTGTATTTATGGGGGTCAAAAATATATTCGGGCCAGAACTTGAGGTTGCATTTAAAGAGACGTTGCATTTGAGGGGATGTACAGTCAGACCTCCATAAATGCAACTTCCATAAATGCAATACCTCCCTAAATGCACATTTTTTTCTATTTCGTAAGATGTTATTAGTGCTAAATGCACGTTCTATATTCTGTAAATGCATGTTCTCTTGAATAACATTTTATATTACACTAACCTCCTTAAATGCACATGGCCAATCAAATTTTAGTAGTTACAATAGGTTATACAGTTTTGGTAAAAGTTACACAAACTTGGTGATCAAATTTTTAAAGCTGCAATTTAATTGGCTTACTCTAAATGCAAACCTCCCTAAATGCACGTTGTAGGCTTGTCCCTACGAGTTGCATTTATGGAGGGTTGACTGTATTTAGGAGGTCAGACTAATTATAATTAGTCTAATAAGTATATTTTTATTAGAGATAAACCCACACGATTAACCAGAGATAAACTTGAAGCGGAATTAGAAAAACGAAAAATTGATTACGAAGGGCTAAAAAGGAATGAGCTGGTCAATATATTACAAGAAAAGATGACTCAAGAAATACTATCTTCAGATGTAAATGCAGGTAATTTGAAAATATTTTATACGTATAAATATATTTTGTATAAACACTAATAATTTTTTTGCTTTTCTCTAATATGACATATAAATTTTACTTGTCCGTATAAATGACAAGATGAGCAGAATTTTGCTATTAAAATTTATTGAACAGGGGAAACCTAAGTTGTGAGCTAGTAAAATCTGCTACGTAGATAGGTTAGAGTGAAATCCGCGTTTGATTATGTTTTTTAGTATATTCACTCTCATGTGATAATCATAGCGGATTTTGCTAGCTCACAGCTCAGGTTTCACCCTGTTGTAAAATTATTTACATATAGTTTTTGAGCTAATGGGATTTTCTTATAGACGAACGGGTCAATACCACAAATTTACATAATATGAATAAACCGAGCAAGTAAGAATTTGAGTATATTAAATAATATCAGACTACTATTTACAGTTCGAACAGTATTTTATTACCAGCAGGTTGGGCTTTAAAAGAAGCTCAAAAATTTGGCATAAAAGGAAAGGCAAACGAATTAGCAAAAACGTGGTTCCTTTGCTTGAAGCCTTTTTTCTTGCAGGAGATGCGAATAAAAGTGATAGATATACAGCTGAAGATATGCTGAATGAATTACAGTCAATGGCGCGTGAAGGATTATTAGATGATAACGAAATTCCAAAATTAACAACTATAGCAATTTGGATATCGGGATACGCAAAAAAACACCAGCAAGATCTTGCAAAGCAATCAATTGAAACATCAGAGGCTTATTAATTAAAGGTTTGTTTTAAAAACCTTTTCAAATATTATTTTTCATAAATTCTTGGTAACCAATTTGAAATTTATTATATTAGTTACTCTCAACTATAACCGTCTCTTTCAAACCCAAGTCATAACAAACTTGGCAGAATCTAATTGGGTCCCTATATGTAGCGCATAATCATAATATAATTATCATCATTCTACGCTTTAAGTATAGCAATTATTAATAGTGCAAGTTCAATCATATAAAAAAACAAAAAAAAACCCCAATACACAACATTAGTCATATCGTTACATTAGTTGTAATGATAAGGAATGCCACTAAGACATATGTCTAATTACTAGCACTAGTGTAGCGATTGATTTGAAAATCGAATTCTCGATATAGCGGCTGTTAATTCAAAAATCGTGCTCCCTAAAAATTTCATAACTGGTTTCGAAATAACGGCCATGGGAATCGAGTATCTATTTATTTGTGTAAAACATCACGAAAAATCTTAGTACAATAAATAATAAAACTTTTAAATTCCAAGTATTCACATTATTCAAACTAGCCATCTTATAATATTCAATCTGCACAACTAAAAGTAATAACTAAAGCTACAACGTATATACAATGTGTAAGTTCACCCATCCAGTTCGTTACTATATATATGTAATTTCTACTATAATTCTAAAACTAGTATGAATTCGAAGTGGAACGTCCTGCTTCTAAGCTGCACGAGTTTTTCCGACACGTCGTCACCCTAGGTCAGATACACTTCAAATTCTGGTGCAAGTAAGCTTATATAAAGATAACACGCTTAGTTTTTTTATATCGAATCTTCTATGATATATCTAACTCACTTCTAATATAGTAAAGTTCTTGTACGAAGAAAAAAAAATCCTTGGGAATACTATGTACAGTACTTCGTTGGAGGTTTAATAAACAAAAATTCTTCACGATATCAAATCTCACTATAACGAGTCGAGTTTACTAAAAAGTGAGTTGTATATTTAGCATAAAAAGCATAAAAGAAATTCATTATACAATTAACTCACCTTATCATGAATAAAAATCCTAAAAGTGGCCAGTCTGGTATAGCGAAAAACAACTACAAGGAGTTTGAATGTGAATTAACTTTTGAATTAGCACTGCGTTTTTTGGTAGGAATCTGTCGTTTCCTCGAATCTAACACTAAAACGGTAATAATTAAGTAATTAAAAAAAATAACTTATTCAAATTTTCACTTAATTGTGTACTTTTTGCTTTTTTTATTTTAAGTCGAATCCTTTATTTTTTTGAAGTCACCTATAAAGTAAAAAACGGGCATTTTTAACAACTTGTTAATAATCTACAAAAAATTTTCCCAAAATTGATTATAAAATTTCACTGGTTGGTATGCAGATTATGAATTAAATAACTTTTGATTTAGTAATTAGAATTGAATAAACTTTTTTTTTGTTAGATACACTTTAATTTAAAAAAAAGTCCATTTGAATTGGACTATTAGATATCAAAGATACTGTTTTTTTGCTTCTCAAATTTTGGAAGTTTTTGCTAAAATGCATAACATATGATTTCTGTACTAGATGCCTAGAGTTCTTCTATTCAGATTAAAGAGGTTTAAATTAGAAAAAGGTAAGGGACATGCCATTTATTACGTAATTTTTACCATAGATACATGGTCAGAGATAGTGATCATGTCTATATATTATAATAATTAATTAGAATTAAATAAAATGTTCACACCATATATGGGTAGAGGTGGCTACTAAGTAAAAAATATTACATAATAAATGGCACATTCCTAACTGTATATAATAAAATTTATTAAATTGTAATTGTCTAAAGAACATTATAGTAGAAGCATAAATAGAGTTTAAGATATGGAAAAAAAATTAGTAATGCTCATATAGGCATGCTACTGGCATGTTTCTTATACCTATAGGCAGTGTTGTCACTTGAACGTTTTTTGGACATTTTGAACATTTTTTCAAATTAAAATTACTTAAAATTTTATTATGATAATCTATTTTAATTTTTTTACCAATGAGTCCAGCACCTAAAAAAATATATAATTATATATTTTTTTAAATTTCTTTATTGATTAGTTAAACATGGGACATAGGCTTGGACGATTTTGGACAATTTTGGACGTTGGACAAAAAACAAGTATAGACACGTCCAAGTGACAACACTGCCTATAGGCATGCTCTTTTTAAATTATATAATTGATCTTTTTAAATATAAGATAAAAAGGGGTAATTTGACGAATTAAGAAAAATTGGCTATATCTTGTGATACAGTGATCGGATTTGAGCGATTTTTACACCATTCGAATCCTCTCTTCGAGACGATTCGAATGGTGTAAAAATCGTTCAAACCCAATCATGGGATTACAAACTACATTAATTTGTCATTTTACTCTTAGTTATATATGTTCTATCCTAAATCGCATCACAAAAGCATAAAGGCCAGTTTTAGTGCGCGAATGGGTTTGTACGACAAAATAAGCTAAGATGTTACTACAACATCTGTTTGTAAATAATAAATACCCGGTAAATTTTCATGCGTTCGTTAATTTTTAATTTTTCGAATTTTAATAATTTTTCAATTTTTATAATTTTTATTCTGTTATTATTTGAGACAAATATGCAACTAGCTTATATTAATAGAAGTGAAAAAATTTGTACTGCGCTTAAAAAATTAGATGATAACCCTACCGGGTCCAGGCCCCAAAGTATTAATAGCTTGGCAAAAGACTTTGGTCTTTCGGAAGCTACTCTTTGGAGAGCAGTTAAAAATGGTGGTCCCCTCAACGTCCAGGTGCACCTAGCGTTCTTACCAGTTATAAGGAAAACCAGCTCATCGGTTATTGTATTAATATGCAAAAACTCGGGTTTGGTTTAACAAAAAGCGAAATTAATCATTGTGTACTAGAAATTTTGCGATTAAATAAGCGTGTACATCCTTTTGGCGAAAATGGGCCAGGCCAAGGCTAGTAGGAACGTTTCATGAAGGACCACCCAGAATTATCGTTTCGTATTTCTCAAAATTTATCACAAGCATGAGCACAAAAAGCAAATAAAACTGTTGTAGATGACCATTTTAAAAAACTTGAAAATTATTAATGAGAATTCCCTTACGGCGGCACAAATATGGAATATAGACGAAACTGGGTTTGTCATTGTGCCTAAATTAGAAAAGGTCATAGCAAAAAAAGGCTCAAGACAAGTTCATAAAATCGCAACTAGGAATTCTCATAACCATATTTCAGTTGCACCTACAATTTCGGCCGCTGGGTCTTATGTCCCACCTTTAGTTATTTATAAAGGAATTCGTACGATTCCTGGTTTACTAGAAGTGCACTACCAGGCACTGTAATGGGTTTTACAAGTACAGGATACATGTGCGAAGACCTTTTCCAAATGTATCTTGACCATTTTATTAATTTGATCCCTCCAATTCGACCAGTATTGTTAATGTTAGACGGCCATAAAAGTCACATTATTTATACGGTCGCCGTAACAACGGCATCCTTCTTTACACGCTCCCATCGCATACTACACACGTCTTGCAGCCGTTAGAAATTCCTTTCGCAAAACTAAAACAAAAATATAATAAAGGCTGTGAGAATATAGTAATGAAAATAAAGCGACGGGAATTTGGCCATTTGACCCGAAAGCTATTAGTCCTACCGTTTAGACCCTTCGTTATTAACTGAACAATTTGATATTTTACCTTCATATAGCCAACCTTCTGAAGAACTCGTCGAACTGCCTTCATGAATTCCAATCTCTGCGAATTCAGATCATAAACATTCCACCCGAACGAATGTTAATATATTGGTTGAAGAAAATATAAGACTAAAGAATGAAAACAATTTATTGAAGTCACAAATTTCTTCAATAAATGAAGAACTAGATGCTTACAAAAATCCTGGGACGTGCTCCCTTCGTTCAGCTCTCAAATACCCGGTTTCTCGTGCTTCTGTAGAAAGTTCGCAGATTACTACAGAAGACTAGCCAAAGTTTGATTTTCCTTTTCCGAAAAAAAAAAGAAAGACACTTCCTTTTTCCCGACTTCTTACTAGTGAAGAAAGTTGGCGTCAGTTAGAGGAGTTGAACAAGGAAGCGGAACGAAAATCGGAGGAAGCAAGGCAAAAAAAAGAAGCTGCAGCCCAAAAAAAAGCCGAACAGGGAGCTACTTTTGGCACAAAAAGCTGAAAAAAGAGCCCAAAAGACTCTTACAAGTAAAAAGGTTGCCAAAAAAAAAAAATAGAGAAGTAAATTTTTTTTTTTATTCGTAATTTGAAATTCATCAAATTACCCTTTGATCGTAAATCTGCACATTTTAGGTACCGTATGCAAGGTGATGATTTTTATACTGGTTTGTTTAGTCATGCCTTTGTTTTTTTTCATAGATCTATTCTAAATATGGCATAGATTCATGCCTTTAATTATCAAAAGTCTTACATTGATTAGTAAAAAGTTTACTTGATCGCATTGTTAAGTTCGTCAAATTACCCCTATCTACCTTATAATTGATATATAGTTCACAGCTTTATAAAAACCTTATATATTAATTTGTATCTACATTTCTACTTTTATCTAACTCTATTACTAATTAAAATATACTTTATATATTATATAACAAAAGCATGCCTTTTGGTTTTGAGGCATGCTATGGGCATGCTCTAGAGGCATGCTTTTAGGAGCATGCCTTATGCTCCTGTGCTCTAAACCCTAGGCATAAACCATTTCATATTTGTGTTCAGCTAGATCAGATATAATATAAAAAAAAAATCAAACCAATCCAATCAATGCTTATTAGTTAGGTCTGTTATAATATAAAAAATTCTATTTATATTTGGTCCTTTGGACTCTAAATAGTTTCTATTTTTCTAGTATATATTAATTATTAAAATTACTATATATCGCCACTAGTGATTATCACTAGGGATTAACAATTAAAAAGTTTTTTGCCAAAATAAAAATTAAAACTTGATAATATTAGGATTAGGATTAATAACTAGAATGGGGCAGGGGTATAGTTTATACCAAAATTTTACAAGAAATTTTTTTTGTTAGAGCCTCAAGGGTGATTTTATAGACAAAATTTAGATACAAATATATACTGGCGATGATTACTAGTAATAATAAATAGCAAACTTTATTAATTAAATATCTATTATAATAATAAATACTATAATTAATCTATTTAAAATATTTTTCACTCAGTAACTTTATTTTTTAATACTTTTGACCTATTGATTAAGATGCTTCTTGAACAAAAACTTAGTATTTACTTAATAAGATTATAGAATTAAGCAAATATTAAGTATATGTAATAGTCATGTAATCTTAGATAAAATTTAGTTTAGTAGTTATCAAGAAATTTTCATTTAAATTCATTGTAACCATATTTTTTCGATAATTATTAGATCAAACTAAGCTTTTTTTTATTCAATTCTACAATTATTTTTATATTAATTATATAGTTATTAAGAAACTTTATCGACACTCTCCAAAAATCAAAGGATATCCAGACATCAGGTATTTTCATATTAAGTATAGGATCAAGTTTTTAAAAAAAGTTGTTGGATATATGGAGTGCTCCGTATTAAAAGGGCCCATTTTTACAATTTTTTGAAAAATGAGTTTTTATTAAATTCATGTAAATTTTGACATAATTGATATTTTTCAATTATTAATAAAAGTTGATTTGCATAATAAAAAATCAAGATAATTTAAAAAGAAAAATTACATGAGGCTGCGTAGAGCCAACACGTCACGAGATTATCCGATAGTCACCTGCCTTCTTTAACCAATCAAAATCGTGAAATTTAATTAATCCCGAATCAGTCCGAAAATCAAAACAAATGGTTAAACTCAATTATCTCAAAATGAGATAAATGTAAAAATGGGACCTTTTAATACGGAGCACTCCATATATCGATAATCTACTTTGATGGACGCAGATCACGTTTTAAAATTACATTACCCAGAGATTTTTTGATTTTGTCAAATACTATTTAACTTGGAAATGTCTCGTCTTCAAGAAGCCAAAGTGGCAATTGTGCAAAGCGCATCACAATATCTTGAGGTACGCTATTTAAAAAAAATAATTTTTGTTTTTTTTATTGGTTAGATAATTCGTTAATATGTTAATATTACCATTTTTAAATAAAGAAAATAACGCAGGATCCAACAGATAACAAAGCATATCTTGCATTTGAGAATATCTTGGATGAATATTTATCCAATCTTGCATTTTATAGTGAACAAGAACAGATCGAATTGTTAAATTGTATAAAAGATGTCACAGTTCCCTTAAAAGATGAAGCACAAAAGGCAGGATGTCATTTTTGCCATAATTTGCCAGAGGTCGACTTCTAACATCGTGATTAAAAATTGCCAATAGATTCAACTTATGGACACATTTTCCTGGAAAATTTTCTCTTTGTTAGTGCCGTTCTTGTCATCATATGAATCAACATCACTTATAGTTCTAGAAATTGTTGACGTTATGGCTCAGCTTAATGTTAGAGACATTCATGTTGTACTTTTTGAAAGATTTAGTTTGCTTGATTGGGAAAATTCAGAAAATTTTGTATCTGAATTTACCGGACTAGTGAAGATACTCAGAATAGGTGTTAAATCTTTAAAATGGTGCTCTAAAATTTAAAACTTCGTAGATATTAACTCTATTTGATAGTATTTCAGAAGTCTTTCCAGAAACTTCGCCCAAAAATTTTTTCAAAATTTTTAGCTGAAACTCTTCAATATATTGTTAGAGCATGGCAAACATTAAAAATTTTAAAAGATAAAAATCTAGATCTCGTAACTGAATGTTTAATCGGATTCACAGAATTTGCAGTGCAAACGATTAACCTTGACAGCAAGGTTAGTAATCACTAAGTCATAGGCCGCACTCCCACCTGATTGACTATTTCCCATAATTCGCTTTGTAGGACCTTAAACTTAGCATCACACCAAATGATATACCTGACCAAGAGTTTTTTTTGATCAATTATTTAATCGTACAATCTTTTGAAGAGTTTGTTCGATCCTTTCGTATGCCAATGTCATCTATTTATTATGAAACTTTCCACCCAAGGTTCAACGTTCCATGGAAGCAAAAACAGAAAGATAGTGTTAGGTTGATTGATCAACAACGACTAAGCAAATTGATCGTAAGTAATATTCGATCACGACTTTTAAATTAAGTTTATATTACTAATTGATTTTCTTTCAGCGTACCGCTATCAAATCTCACATTTCCAATAACCAATTGGTGAATTATATTATTCAGGCGAACAAAAAAAATACTGGTAATTTACATGTTGCTTACCTTAAAAATTATTCATCTAATATATCATGTATAAAATAAGACAGCAAAGACCATCTTGAAGATGACGACCAGGAAGTGACATCAGAATATATTGACTCGGTGTTCGAAAATAATAAAGAGATTTCAAAGCCTAAATTCGATACTTCTGAATTTCCTATTTCTCCAGGAGGAGTTATTTCTTATTTAGCATCGGTCATTTATTATAAGTCCATGGCACTTGAAGGATCAAACACTCTCAAAGATGTCTTTTCAGAATCTCCAGAGTATATGTTTAGGGAAATAATTCCTGTTGTTTCTATAGTGTTTATAAAGTAAGAATATTATACAACGTATTTCCATATTTTATATGTATTCCATCATAATTTGATATTTGAATATCATAAATAATTGCTATTCTCATTTATTTTTTTTTTTGTTAAAGACACTCTCAAGAGAATGAAATAATTGACAAGGTATTACTAGTGCTACTTTATTTGGCCGAGAGGAATGAAGAAAACACCATCACGATGCAACACTTGACCGCAAGTTTGTCAAAGGATGAAATAACCTTAGGTTCATTGTTCACGGTATTAATTCACGATCTTCCATTAATCTATGTTTATAAATAATTCCTCATTTTCTAAAAACATTCTTAGATGATTTCTTCTTTTGCATCAACTTCATCCGAAGAAATATTGCGTTTCAATGCGCATCAACTATTATCTAGAATTATTGCATTGTGTACAGATGATACTAGAATGTTTTTATTACAACAGTTATTAACAAACAGTCCGTTTGAACAGATGAAAAGCGCTGCAATTGGTATCTTGAAAGAAATTGTTGCTCAGCGCTTGAACCAAGCTTATGGGAAAAGGCATGACAATGAAGTACGTATTATTTTGAGTTGAATTGACCTTCTTAAGGTGCTAATTGGCCCTGAAAGTTCCATCGAATGCCTATGGATTCTAATTTTTTATTGGTTCAATGGACTATTTGAACTAAACTGAACCAAATTGAACAAAATTCTGAAAATCCTCAGGTATCCGAGAGGACGTGAAAGGCCTTGGTGTCGATTAACATTCTTACTTTCCTTGCATACATTAAAATCTTAAAATTAAATTATTAATATAAGCTTTCCAAGTCCGTTTTTGCGAGTCCATACTTAATCGAAGGATTTTTCCCTAATATTTTTCGATTAAAATCTATCATTCCGGCTGAATCGATCTCGACGGAGGACCAGGAAACAGAATTTGAAGAAAAACATAGTTTTATTATGCATGGAATAAATTTTTATCTGTTCTTATTAATGAGAGATGAACAAAACAAGGTATGGCACTTATTAATTGGTTTTTGTTTCCCCTTTTTTTTTTTTTTTTTTGAAATTAATACATACTACTTTATAGACAGGTGTTTGGAACTCAAATCAATTAAAACAAACTAAAGATGAATATTTGGTTCCGGTAACGACTAAATGTAAAGATTTGATGTCCAAATATGAAAAACATCTAAAAGAACTGAGTCAACCATGTCCAGGTATGTCTAATTGCAAGCTACCAGTAATGTTTAACACCATATCTGCTATATCTCAAAACTGAATAAGTGTATTGATGTTCAAAGTTACTGGTGTGTTTTAATATTATCTATAAACAAAATTTTGGCTAAATATTTAAAATTTAGATAATATATTTATATAAAAAGATTATTTTTTAATATTTGAAAATTAATATTTTAGATAAAAATGATAAGAATTTTGATACAAATACTAAATCAGATTTAGCTCAAGAGCAAGAGGTAACAAAGTTTTAAATTTTAAATTTTATTAAGATTAACTTTATTATTAATTATATAATTTTATCTACAAGTTATTGCAACAGAAATTATTTAATATATACCTTTTACAAGATGCTATTGAAAGAGTTTATCAAGTAATAAAAGAAGGTTCAAATGATTAAAATAAAAATAGAGCATTGCTATTTTTACTATAGTTTTTTGCTATTTATTATAGCTATACAAAATTTTTTATTTTTGGACTTTGAATATATTGTAATTAATTAAAATTATAATTTTTAAGATTTTATCAAGTAAACTTTTTTGGCTTTTAATTAAAAATTGTAGAACTTATTTTTTGATTCTAATAGTAGTTAATTATTAAAATTGGTCTAGTAAATTTTAAAATATTAGAATCAAAAAACAGAATACAGTATAAGAAACTACAAATTTACCGGTACTCTTATGCAAAGAATTATAAATAATAATTCTTTATATATAGGGTTTTTTTTATTTTTTTTTGTTTTTATTTTTTTTTTTTACTTAAGTAGTCTCGCGGACGATCTTTATTAAAATATTTGTAAATTTCAGGAATTACAAATTGGTTTCTAATTTGCTGAACCCCACGTCATACTGATCCTTTGGTTTCAAGAATACAATATGCGACCTGCTGCACTAGTGTCATAGCAAAAGCCAAAACAAACTAGGAGTTTGAAGTCAAACTCAAGGGCGTTGTCAAACAGCCTAATTTTTAAAACCTTCTTCTCCAAGCTTCTCAAGAAAGGAGTACTAGTAAAAAAAAAACAGATATATAGAAAAAAAGAAAAGTAAATGGGGGATAATCTAAACTACCTAGACGAATACCAAAATAGACAAAATAAAAAGAAAGAAAAGAATGAAGAAAAAGGCAAAAATTAGACTGTAAGACAGCGCCAATTTTGCCTGGTTTTAAGTATAAAAAATTATATAATACTATGCCGGTAAAAATACCAAGTACTATATTTACAGCAAAAAACATTTGAAAAAAAGCTGACAAGATGAAAAAGGAAAAAAGAAAAACTACGGCTAAAAGAATATTCTAGAAGGAAATTTCAATTCATGTTTATCTTCAACTTATCCATGTCCTGAATTTTACTCATGACTTAATCCAATTTGGAAGCCGCATTCCCAAAATAGAAGAGTAAACAATGTCGATCTTTTGGAGGGGGTAAACCAAAACACCCACTTTTGTTAAAATTTCGAAAGGCCAAAGGGGCACCAAGGGAAAGTACCAAAACTGGAAGGACTTGAAAGAGTTATGCCATACAGAATAAGATATCTAACCAAGTTTTTACTTCTGTTTTTACGACCATAAAACTTGACAAAGCTCCAGGTTATTATGCCTACTACTTCTTCGCTTAGTAGTACTAGAAACTTCTGCTCGGAGGCCTTTCCCATAAGGGTTCGAATCTTTTTCAACTCTATTTTAGCTACAACCAAGCATACAATGATTAGTCTTGAGTCTCAGCTGCTACTAGTAAAGTTTTGTTGCATGTTGAATATGTTAACTGTATGGTTTTCATAGGTCGGCGTTTTTGAAAATTTTGGTACAAGAAATTGTCGGAAAGAGTTCTGTTTTTTTTTGATTTTAAGTATCTTGGATTTACTAGATTAATTATGATAAGCTTTACAACTTTTAATTAGAAGCCAAAAAATAGTTACTGGTATTTATTAGTCTTTAGAATTAGAATCATATCTGCAGGTTTGCAGTATTTGGTCTATTACTGGTCTATCACACATTGTTTTGTTTATTCTTATTGGCCCATATTGCAAATTATAACTATTTATAGCTACAAATTGTCAATCACATCAAACCCATTTACTCAGAGTGTGTTAATTAGAGTTTGAGGCACAGAAAATTTTTGGGGTATGCCTCAGGAGGCATGACTTTGCGAAGAACATGCTGTTTTATGCACCAGAGCATGCTTCTCTAGAAATAAAAGAGAATCTAATCAACTTACCAATAATCATTTCATAAACATTATATTCCACTAATAATTACCAACAAGTTAATTTTTATTTACAGTTTATTTACCAAAGCTCATTTTATAAACAAAGTAATTTTGGTCAATATTATTAGTTTCAGATTAGAATTAGAGTTAAAGTTAGAGGCATGCTATTTATCACATAATATTTTTTTATTATAACCACTCCTATCCATATATTGTGTGTGGCTAGTTGTATTCTCATCCATGTAACAAATGTTAGGTTGCCCAAAGAGGCTCTCTTGATCCACAGACTTGAATAAAAGATTTATTATTCAATTCGGGAACTTTGATATAAAAAAAAACTTCAATGACCACAAATTTCCTTATATTGCACAAAAATTATTAATTCTGATTGGTTGAATCTATGTTGTTTACAATTCTGATTGGTTGATCATCTGATTTCATATTATTAAACATAATTACTATTAAAAATGATCTATGTTCACCCTACTCTTAATTTGTTTAAGAAAACAAATTCAATAGTACTAAAACTAAAAAATGGATATTATTAATATTTAAGACCAAAATAACAGTTAATAAATATTACATATTATCCCTTAAACCAGTTTTAAACCATCTAGCAGTCATCTAGCAAACAAATTTGTTTACTAAAATTTTTTTGGCCAATTTTTGTACAATTGCTCTAAATTTTATTAAAACATACCCCATATTCTCTAAGTTAGAATAAAAGTACACAATGAGCTAAATGTCATGTAATTTTTATTTTGTGAAACTTCTTTAACACTGTTCTAAAAATTAACTAAATAGCGTTAATTATAATATAGTTTTTACAGTCAAATTTAATAGTAAAAAAGCACATTCACGTGACTTCATGTAACAATTGTCATGATTGTCATATAGAGGTACCTTTTATAATATGATATTAAAGTTGGTCAAAGATTCTTTATGATCAATATTACAGGGCTAATTTTTCGGGCAATATAAGGAAGATAATGTGACTCAAAAGTTTGGGTAAAATAGTATATTTTATTGCTATTATACAAACCTATACTTTTTGTTTAAACCATTTAAATATACTACACTATGGCAATTAAGTGTAATGCATGGTTTAGGCCTTTGGGAGCCATCATAACTGGTTTGAATAAAGATTTTTATAAAAAATTTTTTTTTATATTCTACTTTATCCAATTATTTTAGCAAACAAATTTATTTGCTAAAATAGTCAGTTTAAGAAATAATCTTAGTTTTTATTTAACTTTTTAAAATCTATTTATATTTGTTTAATATAAACTTTATTTTAAATTTATCTCTAAACTTAATTTTTAACTTTAAAAAATATATTAAAAAAATTTTATTTTTTGGTAATTTGTTAATTTTTTTATACTATTATATTTTATTTTAATCTAATTATATTATAATTTATCACAATAATTATTGGTAACTGATATTTTCACTCTTTTTTTTTTGATATTTTCATATCCATATAAATTATTTTTTTTAAAAACTTTAATTAAAGTATCTTAATAACAGGACCCTGAATAATCTATGTAATGTCATATTTGAAAAATAGCTAATGGAGGCCCGTTTTTTTAAAAAGGTTATATTTGAAAAGTAGGTATTGGAGAAAAAGGTTATATTTGAAACCTGCTAAATGGCAAAATAGGTATATTTAAAAGAATGCTAATGAAGTAATTTTTATAAATGTTATATTTGAAATGTGCTAATAAAAATTTTGGGCTATTAGTAACCTGGCAGATAAAAAAAAGAGAGAAGAAAAGAAAGAGAGAGGTAAAAGAGAGGGGGTAAAAGGAATAGAGGGGTAAAAGGGAGGGAGGGGTAAAAAAGA